>JASANG010004086.1:0-69436 GCA_030248215.1 Enoplolaimus lenunculus
GGTAAGAAATGCCGTTGTCAAAGTCGGAACCGAAATTTCCAGCTACGCTCAACAGACTTAAGTATTCACGCACTGCATCGTTGTCTTCCCACCGAGGTGCAAACGGAACAGCGGGAATCATTTCACTTTCGCGATACAAACATATAAAACTAGCTCGCTTTGACACAAAATTAAACGGTGATTTTAGGCTTGATCCTGTCAATGCATCGCTTTCGACCATACCAACAACAACCGAACGCGGCAACGCTCCTCGTGAAATGTTTTCCCGATTAATTAACGTACGTCCCGCAGATATTTGAAATTCTTTGACCACAACTCGCGAAATAGGAAATTTTGCTGGCTCAATTCGTAGCCGAGTTGCAATCGCAGTCGCCATCGGTGGTGCAAGGCGCACACGATGCACAAATAGCATTACGTCGTGCAGTTCGACGATTGGTTCTTGTGTTGTTGTGGCGTACATTAATCGAAATGCGTTCGGTGTTTGATGCAGTGATACGTTCAAATCTATTCCGTTGATCATTAGACGTGGTTGTGTTGCCAGGTCGGTAGATAGTCGCACAAACGTTACAAATTTTCGGCTTCCAGCCACAAGCAATCGCCTAGTTTCGTAACCACTGTTTTGTTTTGAATCCATTGCATCGATTCGTCCTGCAGTATCTTTGTAGTAGCTTTCAGCGGCAAGCTGATTTCGTTTAGGTTCTCCACCAAAGTTTAAAAGACGTTCAATGTACGCCCTGTAGGCGTAATTATCCGACGAGGTCGATATGATTTTGTCTTGCAATTTAACATCAATTCGCTTAAACATTGCATGTCCAAATAAATTAACTAGTGCAACCTCTGAATCTGCAGGTAGTGGTTTCCCACTTGCAGACATGATGCGTGCTGTGATTTTCAAGTAAAACACTGGATCTAGAAACTCTTCTTCGTTGCCAGCAATAAAAAAGTTGATTGCAGTGACATCGTTGACAGTGTTGGATGGGCGAATGTCGCTCCACGTACTGTCAATAATTGAATTTTGAAACAGTTTAAGTCTGCAGCAATGCTTTTTCCAATATTTTGCGCTATACGTCGTGCTAGTTTTTCGGTTCCTCTACGGCACTGATCGTTTCCAACACTAGCTGCTATGTCGGTTTTTAATTGCGGCGATGGCTTATCGCTTATTGGTTTTTGCAGCTGCGATGCAGAATGCACGTTTAGCTGAGGTGGTACCTCATTGCCGCGTTGTTGTTTCGCTTGAATCTGAGATCCTACCGTTTCTAAAACTCCCCGAAGAACGTGAGGCGCAAAGTATTTTGCAGCAGCAGGAATTGCCACTCGTGCTAGCGTTGCAAATGCTGAACCCAATCCAAAACCGCGTTGGGAAATCACAAACGGCAAGTGTGTCATTATTCGCATTGTTTAATTAGTGCGTCGAAAATGTAACTTTGCAATAACGCAACCACAATTCTCAAATTGAACGTACACGTTGCGTTCCGTTTTTATATAATTTTATGCTTGTGATCAAGTTGCGTTCAAGCGGCATATAGTGGGGACGCGAAAAAGTTCGTGTTGTTTGCACAGTTGCCGATTTTGGTCTTACTGTATCGTTTCGCGATATTATTCGTAGTAATGGTTGTTCAGTTTGCCCGACTAGCTGTGCTTTGCAAATGTCTGAGTAGACAAACAGTGTTGACACTCCTGCCATTAAATCAACACGATACGGGGCTGTAATTCCCAGTGCTTTCACAACGTAGGTTGTGTTTGGTTCGAAGCCGAGCAATTGAGCATCCGCTTTTGAAAATTCAACCCAAGACAGTTTGTCCTTTTGCACCGGTTTTAGTTTAATTTTATCCTCATTATGATCGTAGTTAAATTGTAAAGTTTTGCGCCCGTTTTCTGAAATGTTACGATTAATACTTGAGATCAGGGTATGCGTGTTAGCATAGTGCGCTGCTGGTATTGTTTCTAGAAACCATGCAACATCGCCGCCCGCAATCAAGTGCTTATACGAATAACGTGACGGGTAAAAGTTGTCGCTGTCGTCAATCGCGTGGTCGTTGCTATTAGTTTTTGGTGAAATGTTTAAAATGTGTTCCGGGTAAACTATCTCACAAAGCCCAACTTCCCAGCGAGTTCTGTCTAAATGTAACGGTGTGACTAATCTATTGCTAAAACAGCTGTGCGTGTTGTTTGGATATTCAGCAGATGAGGTGTTGCTGAGCAAAGTAACATAAAAGCTATCGGTGTCGTAATGCTGCATAATTTATTAAAATAACCAAGCAACAATTAAAAATACATTCGATCATAAATGCAATGTGCATATATATACTCTTCGCCCAGTCTATTTTTTAACTGTAACAATTTCAGAAATCATCAGCTCGTCTTCTTCCTTTTCAACAGTCGCGTCGCCATCGTCAGTGATAATATTTTCACCGTTGGTGTTGTTATTGTTCTTGTTGTTGTTGCTGTTGTTGTTGCCTTTGTTGTTGGATTTCGCACCTTTCTTTTCATTGTGTTTGCAGCAGCTGTCATTTCGATCATCGTCATCTTCGATATCTGTGTCTTCGCTGTCTGTAACGCCGTTGCGCCACAGTTTCTTCAATCGCTTGATTGTTATGCGACGAACGTGCGGATTTATGTTCATGCACACTTTGTAGTGCAAGTTGACGACCGCCTCGTGAAAGAACAAGTCGATCACGTCCCGCTTGTCCATTTCGCATCCGTTCTGGTGTGCGGAACCGTAACGACGCACCATTGGGTTGTCGCTACTGCAGCCCCAACAATTTGCATACATAAGTCGTTGTATTTCAGTTAAAATTTCCTGGTCCGAAAAACGCAACTGTCGAAAATTGCTGCCACAAGCCATTTCATTAGCTGATAAATACACACACAGTTTGTTTTCCAGAAAACAATAAAATGATGGTTTTGCGCATGGTCACCACCTTTTATAGGTTTACGTTAGTCACATGCTGACACACGCAAACATTATTTTGTTTTGACGACACTTGGAACCTTTTGTAAATCAGCGGCATAATAAGCACCTGTAAGAGGTTCTCCGAGCATATCCTGCAGTCTGTAGGTTGGCGGATATCCCATTCGGCGTTGCACAACTTCATACAATTCATTAGTCCAGGACTGTTCTGTTGATTTATTGAATGTACCTTTGCCCAAAGCAATTCTTACATAATCTCCCAACTCGAAGACAAACTTAGGTTTGGTGTTATGTACAGTTTTACTAGGCTTAATTTTAGGAAGCTTACATTTAGCAGCTTCGTTAGGCGTTGTTCCTATGCTGCGGTGCACCGTGTCGTTGTATGATTGAACCAGTTTTTGCAGGCATCAATATAACGCAGTTTATTGGTGTGAGTTAGATACTTTAAAATTTTGCCGCGTAAAGTTCTAATAAAGCGCTCTGCATAATTAGCTTTGTATGCATTGTTAGCCCAGAAATGTTTGATGTCACGTGACTTTAGAAGCGCTTCAAATGTGCCTTTGAATTCTGTTCCGTAGTCTGAGCGAATAACTTGAGGAACGTCGGCCGAACGCTTTAGTATCGTTACGAAAGCATCTGCAACAGTTTTAGAATACTTATTTTTTAACGGTTCAACGAAAGCTTTTCTACTGAAAAGATCTATTGTAATTAAGATATACTGGTAATTTTTATTGTAACGCTTAGCTTTTCGAACAAACATCAAGTCTATATCCCATTGTTGATTAGGTCGCTCAACTTTAATCGTTGTAGTGGCATGGCGACGAGATTTTCTTTTGTGCAGCTGATGCACAACTTGCGCTGCTAGCCAATGTTTTACTTGAGAAAACTTAAGCAACGGTAACTGCTTTCGTGCGGCTAGCCAGAGCTTGTTCGCGTTCTTGAACGATGCTGGCAAACTAGGATTGTAATAAATAGACTCAAGTATACTGTTTAATTTATTCGAAACTTTCATTTGTATTAAGCACAATAATTAACATATTAAAAGCAATGAGTTTGTATTTTGTGCAGCAATTATATTTCATACGAATTCTGAATCTGATGGCAACTCAGTTTGTTCTGGTCTGACAGATTTGTCATCTTCGACCTTGACTGTCTTTTTCACAAATTGCTCTCGTAGTTCCATTAGAAGCACACCAAGCAGATTGTGCCCAGGATACTGAAACAAACGTTAACATTAGTAAATCAGGGAATTGCGTTCATGCAAACAATGAATTTACAGCAACACATACAGGCGCGCAGCAAGTTTTTTGCATTTTTGATAATCCGCTTTGTGTAAATTTTACTTACTTTTTTCGGAAACGCAGATTGCGGATCCATCATATCTAATCCGTTGCCAAGATAATCGTCGAAAGAGGTTGCGAACACTAGTAGCGCCTGATTGGTGTCTAACAACGTTTTTCGCATCTCGGCATGCTGCTGAAATTTTGCTGTCAGCGCAACTTTTAAATAGGTTGGTAATTTTTTGTTCCATGCTTCAGGAACAACGTCTTTTACTGTTTGCATTATATCGAAACATTTTCTCGGAGAGAACGTTTGTATTATTACATTGTACAAATCAGCCCGCCAATAAACAATGCCTTTTGCGCTTCTAGGTACTGCTGCACACTTCGGTACTTTACGCCATTGATTTTCATTGGTGATGCCCGAAAATTTGACAGACAACTCCAACCGCTGTTAAATAACACAAGCACGGTAGAGTTGTCATCACCACTGATGACATAGCGTTCCAGTGGTGCAAAGGGTGGTTTAGCTAACTTGAGCTCTGATGAATCCATGCGTGGTTTAAATATACAAAAATTTGAAAACTGAATAGATGTTACGAATGTCAGCCCTTTTATACTTGTACATTTAAACGAAGACTGTTTTATAGCGTATTTGACCTTTTAAAAATTTACGCAAGGGGAACTTGCTTGTCCCACCTACGCAAAATTAACCAAAATTTGACATTTCAAAATTATTGCACTAGTTGGAACTGTGCCAACTTTTGCTGGCATGGTGCCAACTAGTGCAAAAGTGTGCCAGAACCCCCATTTTTCCTCTACTCCCGCCAAAATTTGAATTTCCCGCCAAAACTTGGTTTTACCCTAAAAATTTAAATTTCCCGCCAAAATTTACATTTCTTTCAAAAGTTGTTATTTCCCGCCTGATTTTAAGCCAACATCACAGTTTCAATTTCCTGCCAAATCAAAAAGTCCGCACACTGTTCGCGGATCATGAATTTGTCCGCTACACCGTTGCCGAAAACGCCTAAATGTCCATCAATTTGTGTCGCAAGTGATGCGACAAAAATTGCTTTTAATAAACGGTATGGACATGTATGCTGTCTGTTCAAAACGGTAGGGACATTGCATGTGCGGAGCGCACGCATTATAACGTGTGAATGACATAATTACGACCAAAGACACCTGATGATTCGAACGAGCGGAGCGAGCGAGAAAACTTTTCTTGCATTCCTTAATTCTATGACGTTTCGTTGTTTTCTTCCGGTACCGGAATTTTACGGCATCGTATATCACCCTTAATGCTCTATTGTCTGTTTTTTATACACGGGTCAAAATTTTACTGATATCAGTAAAAAACGCTTATCAGGGCGCAGGGCAATGGAGCAGTAAAGTATACAGGAAAACTAGGTTAACCTGCTAGTGTGGATGCAAGTATCACGTATCCTGAAACGAAACTTTCTGGTTTGCCAAAATAAACGATCAAAACAATTTTTAACCCGATTGTAGGTCAACGGTTTTGCGATCACGAGAATTGATAACCAGATCGCAGACAACAGGTGTATAAAACTAAACTTGTAAGTAAAGCTAATGTGACCAGATTGGGCCAGATACTGTTGAAGCAAGGCTAACCAATAATATTGAACGTTTTCGCAAGATTGTTCACGTCAAAGAACGAACAATATCTAGTTAGATATCACTAAGTTGATGTATCCGTAACCTTTGCGCGTTTATTTTTCGAGTATAAATCAATTATATATAACGTACTGTAGTGACCCGAATAAGCAGGGCTAATAAGAGGGAGGCCTCCGTTTTGAGTCCCAATCAATAGGAGTCCGTATATTTAATGGGAGTCCGTAAGCGGATAGAGTGCCTAAACCTTAAATAGTCCACAAATGTCAATTATCCCTAATTGTAGCGCATAAATGACTCTAAGACCGATTAAAGTTGAGTTCTAAACCTTGAACCTTTGAAGCATACTTAAGTTCTAAAAGTATATTCCTAAGTATAACTTTGCATTGCGCTCATGTTTATGATACAAGACAAATAAACGTTTAATTCAACGAATAGATACAAAACGGGATATATACAGGTAACGAAGGACAGCTGAAGGCGGGTTAAAATAAATAACAGTCCGTAACCGAATAAGAAGGGGGTACCCTCTGCAGAGATCAAATAAATATCAGACCCCCATCTTATTTTGGACACTACAGTATATAGATTTAAAAAAATTAACTTTTTTAATTTTAACCAACATTCTGGTCAATGTTAATTTTAGGGCCGTCCCAGTTTCTGGTGGGTCTGTAAAAGAATATGATTACATTTTAGACTACATTTTTTTGCTTAAACATACGCTTAAGCTTAGGTTTACTAGGTATATACACTTTTTTCGATGCTTAGATTTGGGAATACGGACTTAGCATAAAACCTCACCGTATCCCATGTAAAAGAAAGAAACTAGGTAAAAGTGCCCCTAGAAGGGACAGATTGTGATATTTTTCGCTTGAAGCATGCAAAAGAGTTTAAACAAGGGTTAGTTAGACCATAGATCAGTAGGTAAGGTTTATAATATTAGCTGCATAACTTCTATGAAAATAGTTGTCATCTATATCTTTGACGGCTGTCTTTCAGTGATAACACGCTTACGGTCAGTGAAACAAGAAACATATGGGCCCAACGAACTTCAAAGTGTTAAGTTATAAATTGACACTATTGGTTTTCAAGGCGTTCTCATGTACAACGCTCAACATGCCTTTCGTATATTAGTCGGTTGCTTTTTCATAGTTATCTCAATTGAGTGCCAGCAGCATGTGTTCTTTGAAATATTTAGCAAAGCTAGAATTGTATTTTCTAGATGAATAGCTTAAATATGTCACGGCACAGAACACAATTTGGAAAACTTTCTCGACTTCACATCATCAAATTGTCGTGATAAAGATAGCTAAAATAGTCGAGCACGTTAAGTGTGACATTTTTTATTCGATTATCAATAGACTCAATTTGTAATCTTGCAATATTGAAATATTTACTAATCAAGTTTTAGAAACATAATATAATAAAACTCAAAAATCATCCTCTTCCAACGAAGAACTCTGGATTAGATCACTTATAAACTGAACATTGTAAAACACAACAAAGGCTAAAATTAAGCTAATAGGTGATGTCCCTTGGGCCCATATGTATCTTGTTTCGCTGACCGTAAGCGTGCTAACACTGAAAGACAGTCGTCAAAGATATAGATGACAACTATTTTCATAGAAGTCATGGAGCTATTGTTATAAGCATTACCTACTGATCTAGGGTCTAACTAACCCTTGTTTAAACTCTTTTACATGCTTCAAGCGAAACATATCACAATCTGTCCCTTCTAGGGGCACTTTTTCCTAGTTTATTCAGATTACTCGCACCTGAAAACCCATTATTGCTGAAATTAGATTGCTTGTAACCCTAATAATTTGTGAAACATTGTAAAAGCGCATAATTTAGGCTTATCAATTATGCTTACATGCAAATTATCTATTAGCTAACTACTCAATTATCGGTTTTACACGTTTGTAAACAATTTATTCAGATTCCTCGCACCAAAAACCTTCAGTAAACCTTAATAATTATTGAAATAATTTAAAAAGTCCTAATTTTGTCTTGTCAATTAAGCTCAAATGCAAATTAGCTATTAGCTAATTATTGAATTATCGGATTTGGAGGTTTGTAAACATTTTATTCAGATTTCTCGCACCCGAAAACCTTCAATGAACCCTAATAATTAATGAAATAATTTAAAAAGTCCTAATTTTGTCTTGTCAATTAAGCTAATGTGCAAATTAGCTATTATCTAAATATTCAATTATCGGTTTTGAATATTTGTAAATAATTTATTCAAATTCCTCGCACCTAAAAACCCTTTAGTGCTAAAATTATATTGCTTCTAACTGTAACAATTAGTGAAAATTGTAAAAAGTCCTAATTTAGGCTTATAAACTATGCTAATATGCAATTTATCTCTTAGCTAACTGCTCAATTATCGGTTTTGGGGGTTTGTAAACAGTCTACGCAGATTTCTCGCCTCCAAAAACCCTTTAATGCTAAAATTAGATTGCTTCTAACTGTAATAATTAGTGAAGTATTGTGTAAAGTCGTAATTTAGGCTTAATTAATTATGCAAATTAGCCTGTAGCTAATAAACAGCTTAAAATTTTAAAACCCCAATGCGAGTTTAACACCCCAGGATAAATGGCTTTCAAACAAAAAAGTTTATCGAAATCGGTTCAGCCGTTCCTGAGATTCTTTTCGGACGGACAGACGGACAGACGGACTGACGGACATCCACCTTTCGACCCCCAAGTACAAAACATAAAACACTTCGCGAAACTCCGAGCTTCGCTCAATAATAGTGTATAGGTATGCCCCGTTTTTATTATTGGCCAGTCTCGAAACGTAGCGTCTTTCGCGGTTGTATTCGCTCGCTAGTGAATTCTGTGTTGCAGCTTTTACAAGTTTGTCTCAACCGCGCTGAAAATTGTTTAAGGTCAATTGCATTTGGCGAAAAATACCAGGCATCAATTTTAAGTTGATATGATCCGTATTTGAGCGTTGGAGACGATTTCAGCCAATTATCACAAAAATTCAATATGTCATGTTGGCCGAAAATATGTTCTAACCCGCTAATATCAACATGATTTAGTCTATCACAGTTGTGAACAATATTCGACAGTGTTTGAGCAGTAATTCCTCTGAAAACAAAAAATACACTCAGCCATGTTCATAAAAATGATGTGAAAATATGCTTAACTCAGACATAACCTTTTGGAGGCAAGTATAGACCAATCCAATAGCTAAGCAGTCAGAATGTATCTCGCCAATTACCAAGCAATAAAAACTAATTTTTAATTTTGTGAAAGGAAAATTGCTTTTGTCTGAACGCATTTACGCTTTCGAGGATACATAACATACTTCCCGGTTGAACGATAAATATAAGCGTTAGCCTCAAAATTTGCCAATGTGTAGCACTTGCAAATCTACTCTCTGAAAACTTAAACATAAATTATAGCTTAACTAAACTTGAATATTAGTTTTACTAAAACTTAAATTGCTGGACGGACTATAAACTAGAATTTTAAGTTTTACTTGAACTAACATGTTTTTAAGTTTAACTCGAATTCAAGTAAACTTATTTTTAGGTTAAGCCACAAGTGCAGCCCAGAAATTACGTGTATCTTAGAGTTTGTTAAGTTTAGCTTAAACTGAAAATATGTAAGATTTTAAATGAGTCTAAGCTTAAACCTACCTGTTAGTTTAGCTAATCTAGAATGTTAGTTTAATATTGCTTGATTTACCTTAAGCTTAAATCAAGTTAGTTTAAGCTCTTAGAAAGTAAATTTACAAAATAACCATGAATCTAGAATGTTAGTTTAACACAGCTGTATTACCTTAAGCTTAAATCAAGTTAGTTTAAGCTTTTGGAGAGTAAATTTACAAAATAACCATGTCTGTTTATATCTGCTCCTTAAAATCAAACTAGTATTCTAAACTATGCTATATTACAAAAACTCTAAAATTCAAAGCATAAATAAAACTGCTTATCAAAATGTTCTCAATTATCAAACCTGCAATAAGCAACTGACAAATAGTGAATGTGAATGTTTGACGCTAAAACACAACACAATCCATGATCTGTTACGTAATGGCGACCGGCTAAAGAAATCCATTCAAGGTTGCATAATTTGGAAGCAATTTTAAACATCGTTTTATCTAAAATAAAAAAAATTCAACAGATTATACACATTTTTTACACTTCGAGTTGTATTGATTTCTACTAAACGACTGCATTTGTTTTAAAAACCTATAATGTATCACCAAGAACCAAAATTTTCGGTGGCACGGACAACGCAACATGCCAAATCCAGATTATTCAATTATATTGTGCACCTTTCACAATATATTGTTCAGAAGCTTAACCAAAACGGATATTTCTAAGTTTTAACAGCTGAAATTTAACTCTCAATATATATAATTTTATATTTTTTTAGCTTGTATACGTAAAATTAGCGTTAGCTCTCCTTAACCTGTGGCATTAAGGGATTAATACTACCTGTGATCCTGAGGATCTGTCGGTTTCGATAGAACCTCAGAATATTTTAGTCATAGGCCATAACCATCTTGGTTTGCGGTGATCTAACACACCCTGGCTGGTTAAAATTGCTTTTCGATTGTTTAAAATTTCTTGTTGTGAACATGTGCGCATTTTGGAATGGTAAACTTATATTTCGTCAATTATGCGACAGTATTGCCGGGATAAGTAGCCAGTGCGTAAAACAGTTAAATAAGCATTAAAATAATAAACCTGTTAATATCCCATGAGGCGAGTTTCTTTGCTCGTCATCCGGACCGTCACATCCAACGTCAATATGCCGCAATAACAGACAATTGTGCACTATTTCTATCATGACTTCGTCAGTGACCATGGGACTCTCATTCAATACAAGCACCTCAAGGCAGCTGAGCTTTGCTGAAAATATTGCAATAGGCTCTGTAGGAATTACGTTCTTTACAGTTGCAGCAGAATCAGAAAACTTTTTGACGGAGAAAACAGCGCGATATGGTGAAAAAAGTTTGCGAGCATCAATCCAAATAAAATTTTACTTCTAAATTTCAACGTAAGTTTTTTGGTTTTAATTCGTGTTTTTAGACCTACTACCAGATGGGCACCCGTCAAACCGCCACTGCCTTGTAAACCATGCATAATTTAACATGTTTGATTATTGTTCGTTTTGCTTCGCCAAAACCCCCGACTTTTAGTCTCGGGTCTGGCAAAACATTCTGTACAACTTTCTCTCAAAACTTCAGGTAAATCCATTCACGTAACGGCCAATGTTACTTTAAAGAACGTCCCATTTTCCCGGGACAGAAATGTACCAGGAGTACCCGTCCCATTTTCCCGGGACAGCAATGTACCAGGAGTACATTAAAAAAATATAATTGGGACAGCGGGACAGATGGGACACTTTGGACAGATGGGACAGTTGGGACAGATTGGACAGTTGGGACAGATGGGACAGTTGGGACCGATGGGACAGTTGGGACAGATGGGACAGTTGGGACAGCTGGGACAGTTGGGACAGATGGGACAGATGGGACAGTTGGGCTAGATGGGACAGATGGGACCGCGGGACAGATGGGACAGTTTGGACAGTTTGGACAGATGGAACAGATGGGACAGTTGGGACAGTTGGAACAGTTGGGACAGATGGGACAGATGGGACAGCTGGGACACTTGGGACAGATGGGACAGATGGTACAGTTGGGACAGATGGGACAGTTGGGACAGATATATAATATATAACATATATATCCTACGTAAATATATCTGCCTGTGCATATGTAAACAGGAGCGCATAAGTGTGCACTCCGGGTATATTTGTGTCCCGGGAAATTGGGACGGCCTTTATAGTAACATGAGCCCACGTAGCAAGGAACTTAAATTTTGAGCCGTCTGGACTATTAAAGTGCTAAATATTTTGACTCCATTACAAAACGGAGTAATTAAAATAATTTATCAGGACAGAAAATTCCGCAAAATGATTTACATTATTTGGTTCGGCAATTGAGATGGGTCTAGACATCTAAGACCCCGCCCCAGGCTATGTGCATGACAATTACAATTGATCAGGTTGGTTTGTTTACAAAGTGTGTAGTTTAGTTATTTTACAGAAATATGTGGTTTAATCAAAGCTTTGGCCAATGTTAATTATAAAGGCCTGCCCACTGCGAATTTCCCATGTGTCCCAGTCTTTCAGTGCCCACTTGTCCAGTCTCCCAGTGTCCCGGTCTCCAACTGTCCCAGTCTCTCAGTGTCCTAGTGTCCCAGTCTCTCAGTGTCCTAGTGTCCCAGTCTCAAAGTGAGCAGGCCCTTATAATCAGGGCCAATGCCTTTAACAGCAACAGGGGCTAACCTACCGAGCACTTTACCAGCTTCAACAGTGCCACGGTATCCAGATAAGTACAGCTTGCGTAGATTTTTGAATCCTTTGCAAATAAAATCTAACGCCGGATGCATGCCGTATGATGTTGTGCTCATTGATAAAACTGATAAATGTGGGCAGCACAGAGACAATGAAAAAATTGAATAACCCGTTAATGCTTTAGCTTCGTCAATGTAGACCTGAAACCATAACAAACAAACCGGTTACGGATTACAATGTAACAAATTTCTATAAAACTTATTTAGATTATATACTACCAAAATTCATTTCTATTTAACAGAGTTGAAAATTTTTTTCATTCAGCAGCTACGCTTGGTTTTCAAATTAAGCCTGTACCCACAGAAGCATTGAGCAATATTTAAAAACTCGCAAACACGTTAAATTTTATAGGAATCATTGCTAATTTGCTAACCTCATCAAGTGTCGTTGGCCATAGTTCTCGCACATCTCGTACCCGTGCTTTGATACTGTACGATAGGTCAATGCTTCGTATCCTAGGGCATGACGCATACAACTCACTTAGTCCAGAATAAATATCCATGTAGTGATTAAATGAGCCACGCAGGCTTACTACACGAACTTGGGTCAGGTTGACACACTCGCACAACTTTAACAAATGATCGTTGAGCATAAGTAACCAATCAAAATGCAGTTCGTGCAAAAATTGACAGCAATGACCAATAATTTGAAACGTTCGTTCATTGACCCGAAATACGCCGTGCAAAGGATGCGGATCACTCATGTCCAAAATTGCCAAATTACGACCGCATAACCTGAGAATCTTGTGTAGGCAAGAATTTAAACGCCGGCCCAAAGGTTGATCTTCTTCAAAGAATAAATTAAAAAATTTTAGACGGCGCAAAGAGTTCCACGTTTGCAGCGAATGCTTTCTAAATGAACGGTTGACAAACAACGTTGCGTGCAACGCCTTCAAGTCCAACTGATTGAAGATATGATGTTGGATTTCGAACGGAAGCGAATCAAAATAATTGCACATCGAAACTATCTCGGTAAGCGTCAAATTAAAAACGATAATATTTTTGAGGCACAAACGCATGCAAACATATTTAGTCATAAAAATGCATAACTGGACAGTTTTATAAGTTTTGTGAAACTTAGAGGTTAATCAAAAATTTATATGGAAGAAAAGTGGTTCAGTGAATATTCTACGTAAATCTGAAAATGTACGCACCGAATTGCCGATAAAAATTTCACCGGCCTGTAGTGACAAGACTAAATTTTAACAGGTGCAGAAACGGCGAATGAACCGCGGATTAACTGTTTCAATAAAATAGGCACGATAAACTTAATTGAGTGAGCGAGTGGTGTAAATTTAATTCAAGAAAAGTGTGCTAATTTTCGAGGTTCAACATTTTATGATTCAAAATCTTGAAAGATCTGAGACAACAACTAAATGATACATGCAAGAAACATTTGAAAACACGAACTAATGACTATAAATGACTGCACTGTCGGTTAACGGTCCTGGTTTCGATTGTAAATCATCTGCAAACTAAGGTCCCAAGAGCGGATCCATGCTGCGAATTGCCGTCGAGCTTGACCGATTTTTTACGTCGTCAAAACTATTGCTAGGAGTTTATTCGGTGTGTTTCTGCATGCAGTCAAATCTGTGAACCTCGTCAAAATGTTTTCTAGATCAACCGTTGAACAAGTCGTAACGCATGTAGGACGATGCATTGAGTTTGACAAAAAATTAAATTATTGCTTTAATATAAAACATAGAAGACGTTTTGTTTTGCGCTTATTTTTAGCTTTAATAGCTGCAGTATATTTCAAAATAAGCCTAAGCCAAGCAGAAGTTGAAAACTCAGCATGGACTAAGCTACAGTAGTGACCCGAATAGGAGGGGGGTAATAAGAGGGGTCCCCATTTTGAGTCCCAATCAATAGGAGTCCGTATCCTTAGTCGCTAACCTAATCAGAGTTAATTAATGTCAATTATCCCTGATTGTAGTGCATAAATGACTCCAGGACCAAATGAAGTTAATTTCGAAACTTTAAAGCATACTTAAGTTTTGTAATTACATTAAGTATAGCCTTGCATTATCGCTCAAGCTATTGACACAAGACAAATAAACGTTTAATTCAAGGGATAGTTGCAATACCGAATATATCAGTAACGAAGGGTGGCGGAGAGCGGTTTGAAAATAAATAACAGTCGATAACCGAATAACAGGGGGTACCTTTTGGAGACGCCAAATAAATATCAGTCCCCTTTCTTATTTGGGTCGCTACAGAAGGATGGTCAAGTCAAACACGTATGCGTTTAGTTCGTAATGCAACGCTTATGTAGAACGTTAAAGTAGTTAAAGCATAGCAGCCGAAAATCAAGCGAGAAAAATAAACGTTGTTTTTGCGTATTGACATAATTGTTTACAACAGAGAATGTCTGAGTTGCACACAAACACCAACCTTTTGTGAGGGAAACAAAAACTGAAAAAAAGTTGTGTCGGAAGCGACTGTCACGTGACGTTCAGATATTGTTGAGCAGCCTAGGTCATTCTGCTTAGGTCTCTTTTCTTTTATGGGCTTTATTTGGACCAGCGGGGCGGTCCTCAGCGTAACATGGGCCAATATTTTGATCATTAAACGTTTCGTCGTATTAATTATTAAGTGCATGAAGTATGATTGATCGACAGGATGTAACCGCATATCCTTTTCTGGTAAAAACCGGTGTCCGCTATCTGTTTCTATTTCCGCTATAAAAATACCCGAAATTCTGTTATTTTTATGCTCAAAATTAGTTATAAATCACGTATACATCTAGCAATTTTTCAATACAGATAGGCTACAAATGTTCAACGTTGCACAACACTATTATGGACTCTATCCACCAAAGTACACAGACCACTATTGATTGGAACTCAAAATGGTACCCCTTACCTCTTATTACCACATCTTATTAGTTTCACAACAGTGAACGTTAACATATTCCTCAAAATGTTTTGAGCCTAAGGGGAGATATCGTTGTGACCTGGACAAATTTGTCGATAATGTTAAAATTTATTGACATATCATTCGCTTATCCTCAAAGAGTTGCATTTGTTAAAAATCCAAATTTGGGCGTGAAATGAGAAGCAGAGATACTGGACAGTTTAAACTTACAAAAACTTGCAACCTCAAACCATGAGCTGGTGTAAACTGAAAACAGCCCTTTACTTACACTCGAAGACATTTTAAAATGTACATATTGCTACTAAATCATGATCACATAAAATAATATGTACTTGTGATATGCAAGTAATATTTGTAGCAGGGCTTTGCGTTCTTGCGAGGTATGAACGCACGCTGTTGCGATGCGTCAAGTGTGCGGCACGAACCGGCCGAACGAAGTGAGGCGAATGTGTCACGAGAGCATTGCCATCCTGCTGTGCAAGTCAATAAAAGAAGGAGTGTACACACAAGTGTCGAACGAGAGAGATTCCATGAGCTCTGCGCGAGCGCACTGCGCAAGTTCTTGAGTCACCTGCACAGCTAGAGAGCGATGCCAGAGTACACCGCACGCTTGAAGCGAGATTAGCAGCACGCGTTTGTTTGCCAAAAGGACAATAAGCCGTGCTACAGCTGACTTGTACCACGGTACCAGATTCCAGCCTAGCCAAAAACCTGATTTCCGATTTCGGTTTCAATTCCAATCAGATTTGGTTCCGATTAAAACCTCACATGCAAGACATAGGGTACGCTTCAGGAACCGTCCAACCATTGGCTCTTACCAATGCTCAATCTTCAAGGCCCGCGCCGGTTACCGAAGCCCTATTCACGGTTTAAAAGAAATGCTTTCAAAACATCTGAATGCATTAATACGAACAGAATTTGGTCTAATTTTTACTACTGTGTCTTAACATTTGGGGCTAATCTTAGCACTGATGCAAATAGGCAATTTATAACTATCCGTATAAAATGATGGTTCATATTTATTAGTATATGTAGTGGATTGGGGCAATATCCCAAAACAATAACAGTTTTCCACTTATTTTTAAACGACCGACTTTGGTTTGCAATTTTTGCATATCTGACAGTTTCACACACGCACTGCACAGCGATGTGCTTGCCTTGATTGTAAAACTACTGACTTCAGCGCAATTTTTGTGCAGTGATAAACATCGGCATTTCTGCTGCGTCAGCAACATTTATTTATTTTATGTAGGTTTTTGTTTTTATTTTGCAAACACAGTTTTTAATAAAACTGTAAATAAGAACTGATTCTTCAACCCTTTTTCACCTGAAAAGATTCATGAATAATAGAAGCGGTTCGTAATTGAGCTTACACCTATTTCAAAGTCTATTAAGCCTAAGCAAAAAATTAGTCTAAAGCTTAAACTTACTCTATTGCAGTCCCGTAGAAAAACGTTCTGGCGCCTGATTTTGATATGGGCCATAATGATTAAAGTCGGCGCACAATACCTAGAAGAAGACAAAATTTAATATAATGTATTTTGAGATACCTATAGGTATTTACTACTTAAAGTAACAGATACGTTTGTATTAGTTTAATTAGGTAACTAAATATTGAAATATGCGAGGATGCGTGACACTGCATCACCTGTCAAATCACGTTCGATCTCTGAATCAACTGTAAGTTGTCACACTACTGTTAAAAATTGAAGGAACAAAAAAGATAATTTATAAACTCGACAACCAGTCAAATGCTAATTTAGTGTTACGATAATTCGTCTCTCGACAAGTCACTGACAGATAACTTGTAATTCGAAATTTCGCCAATTCGACAATTTGTGACCCAACACTATGTTTATGCTTAGAATTAGTCTTTACATTACGCTTAAGCTTAAAACAATGCCCGGCGACCAGTTGTCGTGCTACGAGTTGTCGTAGATTCTCTGAATTTGTCATGTTCTCTTGGCGTAACAGCATATATACATTCTTCGAAAACCACGCTGAATTGTAGACTTAAAATGAATAATTTTTCTGCCAATTTCTTTCTCTCGTCGTGTACTTCGTTATAGATTTGCTAAAAATCCAAAAATGCACTGCGCTGTGTTTCGCAAATGCATTAAGCTCACAGTTTATTATACTTTGAGCATCAGATTTGTCGTTTGCTCTGACCTTGTTTCGGGCAAGTGTAATATTTTGATGCATCATTTGTCAATACGTTCCTACCATAAGACTGTAAGCCTAATCCTAAGCATAAGCATAAGAATCATCTTATACTTAAGCTTAAGCCTAAGCCTGAGCAAAAAATAATCTAAAGCTTTAAGCTTCATTTATTCCAGTTCGTTCCGCCCCTGATCTTTACATGGGCCGTTTCGACAATTTAAACAATTCGGATTCGCTAAGTATTTGCAGCATATAATTTTTATAGTAGCATAACACAGCTAACACTCTGTTTTAGTTCGTACTTCCGACGTTTATCCACCACTCGTCATAAAGCATCTTCATCAAAAGTCGACAACAGTCAAGACTTGCCATCACAAGCTGATGTCGTTGTGATTGGTGGTGGATCAGTTGGCTGTAGCACACTGTTTCACTTAGCAGATGCAGGCCATACCAACGTTGTGTTGCTGGAAAAAGACCTACTCACTGCCGGCACTACATGGCATACCGCTGGTGCGTTGCTAAGGTGTTTTGCACTGAAAATTACACTGCGAAATTGTTTAGTACTTTGGCTTTTGTACACTTCCTTCACACGTTTTAGTTCCGGGTTTAAGCTTAGGTTTAGTAAATAGCTCACCTATGCATGAACCTAGGCCTAAACATAAGCCTGAACGTTGAGAAAGTGTACAATTATAAGCAAATGCTTATAGGGACAGATACGATTTTAAAGACACAGTACTGTTACTGACCCAAATAAGAGAGAGCCTAGAGTGTATTTTGCCTCTACAGATGATACCCCTCCCGGATATTCCGCTACGGACCGTGTTATTTAGCACATGTTGCTGAAATTCGCTGTAAAATTTCAAAGGGTAAGCTGTATTCTTCGATCAAATTTACATTCGGAGTACCTTAGACCACCGTTGCATGTCATTTAAGAGCAAACTGAAACATGTATATCAAAACAGCAGCCGCGTTTGAATAATTATTTGCAGGATTATTATGGCGACTGCGTCCAAGCGATGTTGACATTCAGTTGATTGATCGATCGCGTGAGTTAAATCGCAACATTATTCCTAATCAACACGGACAAGAAACCGGATGGATCGAAAACGGCGGTCTGTTTGTTGCGTCGACGAAAGAACGTTTGGACGAATACAAACGGTTGATGACCATAGGACACGCGTTTGGTATCGAAAGTCACGTACTGGACCCCAGTGAAACGAAAAAACTCTATCCTTTGATGAATGTTGACGATGTCTACGGTACCCTATATTCTCCAGGAGACGGTCTCATTGATCCGTCAGGAATATGCAATGGACTGACCCGCGCTGCAAGAAGCATTGGAGCAAAAGTGGTCGAAAAGTGCCCAGTGACTGCAATCGAAACTGACCAAGACGATTTTGGGCAACGAATAATTACTGGAGTGGTGACCCCAAAAGGACGTATCGGAACTAACATTATAGTTAACTGTGCTGGTGCGTGGGGACCATACATTGGCAGAATGGCGAATGTTCCGGTACCGTTATGTGTGATGCGTCACGCTTACGTAATTACTGATAAAATCAACGGTATCCAGGGAATGCCAAATATGCGCGATCATGACTCATCGATATATCTTCGACTGCAAGGAGACGCGCTTGCAGTTGGCGGATACGAACCAAACCCGGAATTTATTGATGATTTGCCGACAAACTTTGCGTTTTCTCTCTTCGATTTAAATTACGATGTTTTCGGAGTTCATATTGACAACGCTGTAAATCGTGTCCCCGTTGTTGGAGAAACTGGTATCAAATCGGAAGTCTGTGGTCCAGAATCGTTCACTGCTGATCATAAACCGTTGCTCGGTGAATCGCCAGCGCTTCGTGGTTTCTTCCTTGGCTGTGGTTTTAATTCTGCCGGAATGATGTTTGGTGGCGGCTGTGGACAACAGCTTGCCGAGTGGATCATTCACGGTCGACCCAGCTTATTCATGCATTCCTTTGATATTCGCCGATTTTATTCAGGACTGACAAGCGATAACCAATGGATTCGCGAACGAAGCCATGAATCGTACGCGAAAAATTATTCAATCATATTTCCCTACGATGAACCGTTGGCGTGTCGTAATCGTCGTTGCGACGCGTTACATTCAGTTCTACAGCATGCTGGTTGTGTCTATCAAGAGCGCCACGGATGGGAGCGGCCAGGATGGTTTTTGACTGATGGAACAGCTGCGCCATTGCTTCCCTACGACTATTATGGATCATACGGGTATCGAAAACATTCGCCAACTGAATATCATTACAATCAATGCTTGCGGTATGATTACACGTTTGACGAACCAAAAACTGAACATTTCATTGCAGAGGAATGTAATGCATGCCGACACGCAGCCGCACTATTTAATATGTCGTATTTTGGGAAATATATTGTTTCTGGACCTGATGCACAGGCATTTATTGATTGGGTTTTTAGCGCAGATTTACGTCGTCCTGCTGGAGAAACGGTGTATACTTGTGTGCTGAACGATAGGGCAGGTATTGAAGCGGATTTAACGGTGTCTACAATTGAACCAGGATTAGAGCACGTCGCGACTGCCGGCGAAAAAGTGTTTTATGTAGCAGTTGGTGGAGCGATTGGCGAACACGTGTTGGCGCATATGAAACGCGAGCGCTCACGCAAACGATTTGAAGTAAATATAGCAAATATCACTGACAACTATACAATGTTAAGTTTACAAGGTCCCGCAAGCCGTGATATTCTACAAAAACTAACCGATACTGAGTTGTATGACGACAAATTTCCGTTTTCAACAAATCAAATCGTTTCGATGAAAGGAAAAGTTGACAGTGAGCATACGGATGCAAAATGTCGCCTAATACGGTTATCATTTGTAGGCGAACTAGGCTACGAGTTGCATATTCCAAACCAGTATGCAGTTGCAATTTATAATTCACTGCATCAAATTGGCAAACAGTACGGCTTACGTAACGCCGGGTACCGCGCGATTGATGCATTGAGTATGGAAAAAGGTTACCGTTTGTGGTCGTTTGATATTCGTAACGATGTAACTCCGCTTGAAGCAGGACTTTTATTCACTTGCAAACTGAAGACCGATATTGATTTTTGTGGTCGATCCGTTTTGGAGCAACGTCGAAAACATGGTGCGCGGAAAAAATACGCCATGTTTATGCTTGACAAAGGGTAAGAGATTACAGATGGTCTATACAAATTATATGAGGCCGTCTATCGAGGCACAGGGAGACTAGGAAACCTAAGGACTTGGAAGCTTAGGTTTAGGCTTAGGTTTAGGCTTAGGCTTAGGCTGACACTTATGCGTGGTAGCCAGGCTCTTAAATAGTTAACAAGGACCAGTCAAAAGTTGTTCGTGTCATCAACGGAATGCATCAAATGTGTTGTTTCAACCACATGCAATAATTTTTTATAACTATGCTAAATGCTTTAATAATGTTCTACCTGAGCAAACCCCGTATTAGTTATGTCTTTAGAGCTGTGTGCATGTCTACATGTGATTTCGACGTCAACGAAATTTTCGCACATTACTGGAAACAGGAATTTTATTTCAGCAATTTGTTTAAAAAAATTTCTCATCGTACTGAACAAACTGCAAACAGGGGCACACCATGACCATACCGGGCCCTGAAGCCGATGTCTGTGGCGGAGCCGCAAAAAATGTTTGTTAAAAACGTGGGTCAAAATAAATTTTTCTGTTCAAAATCTATTTTTGAAACACTCAGCATCGCGCCCATTGTAGACGCACGCTTATGGTCTGCCACTGCTGGCAATGCAAATTAAGTCAGTGTTGTAATAAAGCTTGAGAAAATCTCGCACAGGTCTCATGACAACATTTGGGGTTTGGAAACTGTTTACAAAGACGGCGAGCCAGTTGGTTTTCTACAACGTGCCGAGCGTGCGCCAACACTTCAGCGAAGTATCGGTGCAGGATACATATCAAAGGTTGATGGTGGCAAGATCACTAATGAATATCTAAAGTACATGATTTTTTTATGTTTTGCTTGCCTTAACATTATGGTTTATTACAATAGGCTGCGAAATTTGCGATATTAAAGACTGTGAATATAAAGAAATTATCGTCGCAGCCTTCCCTAAAATTGGCTTCTGGAAAAGCGCATATAATACCAGTCGTAGTGGGACTACAGTTATTTAGGGAAGCTCGAACACACGTAAGGAATTAAGGTAACGTGCAAATTAGTTATTCGCTAACTATTCATTTATCGGTTTTGGGGGTGTGTAAACAACTTATTCAGATTCTTGCACCCAAAAACCCTTCAGTCACCCTAATAATTATTGGAATAATCTAAAAGGTCCTAGTTTTGTCTTGTCAGTTAAGCTAATATGCAAATTAGCTAGTAGCTAACTATTTGAATATCAATTTTGAGGGTTTGTAGACATTTTATTCAGATTCCTCGCACCAAAAAACTCATTATTGCTGAAATTACATTGCTTGTAACCCTAATAACTAGTGAAATATTGTAAAAATGCCTAATTTAGGCTTATCAATTATAAATTATATGCAAATTATCTACTAGCTAACTACTCAGTTATTGGTTTTAGAGGTTTTTAAACAATGTATTCAGATTTATCGCACCAAAAAACCTTCAGTAACCCTAATAATTATTGAAATAATTCAAATTTAAAAAGTCTGAATTTTGTCTTGTCAATTAAGCTAATATGCAAATTAGCTATTAGCTAACTGTTCAATTATCGGTTTTGGAGGTTTGTAAACAATTTATTCAAATTCCTCGCACCTTTAAAAACCCTTTAGAGCTGAAATTCGATTGCTTTTAACCTTAATAATTAGTGAAAAGTTGTAAAAAGTCCTAATTTAGGCTTAAAAACTATGATAATATATATGCAAATTATCTTTTAGCTAACTACTAAATTGTCAGTTTTCGAGGTTTGTAAACAGTCTATTCAGATTTCTCGCACCCAAAAACCCTTTAATGCTGAAATTAGATTGCTTGTAACTGTAATAATTAGTAAACTAAAGTAGAAAGTCCTAATTTAGGCTTAACTAATTATATGCAAATTAGCCTGTAGCTAATAAACGGCTTGAAATTTTAAAATCCTAATGCGAAGTTAACAATCCAGGATAATTGGCTTTCAAACAAAAAAATGTTTCAAAATCGATTTAGCCGTTCCTGAGATTCTTTTCGGAAGGACAGACGGACAGACGGGCGGACGTACATCAACCTTTCGACCTCAAAGTACAAAACATAAAATGTCGTTTATAACGCTGTCAGATTGTTTGTTATTACAGAACTGGAAAATACGAAATTGAAATAATGGGTAATCGAGTGCCTGCTGAGCTACATCTCAAGTCACCGTTCGATCCTGAAGGAAAACGAATCAAAGGAATTTATGACTAGTAAATTGAACAAATGTCACGCATTCATAAGTACCCATTTCATGGTTATGATGTATATATTGTCCTACGAAAAAACAATATCGTTGAAACGCAGCAGCATCTTCAATACGGTTCAGGTCGCTCATATGCACCAAATACAAAGTTTTGCAGTAACTGTAAGCAAGAGGGTGCAGTTTTACGTTTAGTTTAAACTCAACAATAATGAATCGCAATACTTTGCGAAAACTATCATATATATTTGAGTTAGCTCGGGGTAATCCGACGTCGTGGGCTCAAGCTCCACCTAATCCGCAGCAAAGTTTTCTTAAAGAGCACTATATGGTACTGGTTAACTTAGAAATACTTTACACCTTTCTATGTGTTATTATATTTAAAAAATCGCAAACGTATTTATCAACTGCTTCATTATCGCCACTTATATCTGCGAAGGCATTATTTAGTTACAGATGCTGAGGAAAAACGTCGTAATCAACTCAGTAAAACAGAATGTAGGAAAGCTCGTAGCCAAGATTTATGGTGAGCTTTGATGAATTCGCGAGCGAAAAGAGCGAGAAGTTGTACAATTGGTTCTATATTAAATCCCTCTGTAAACACACTCAAAACGTTCCCTTATTCATGAACTGCATCGTCTAAAGCACCAAACTGCAACCCCCCGGTCAATTACCCTTCAAACCTCACGCACTTTTAAAGCGGTCTTTCGTAAAAGACCAGCAGGTTTCGCCGAACCTAACGTCCGATGTAAAGAAAAGGGGAGGAACGTTTTTCTGTGGAACTACAATAGAGTTAGCTTACGCTCAAGACTAATTTTAATGTTTAGGCTCGAGCTTTAGGTTTAGGTTTAGGTAAGCTCATTCGTACGCTGACGTTGTGGTTTAGGCTTCGGAATACCCTTAGACTACTGTTGAAGGCCCCGGTCTATACATGGGACCAAATATTGACCGAACTTCTAAAATTAAGAAAAAAGCGGGTGCACCAAATTTTTCAAAACTTTTTTGATGAATTTTATTTTTGCGTCATATCGAACAATTGCCGCATATCTGCAGTAAAAAATACGAGATATTTTCGTGATTTTGAACTAATGTTGAGAACGAAATATTAACAGGAACTCCGGTATTGTTCTAACGGAAACGGAAACGGAGACGGAAACTAAAACAAACATTTTGTTACACCGTACTTACTATAAGTACCTCAGCGAATATCATATATTTTCAAATGTCTGCATACTTGAGGTAACATACCCAAATTGTCCTGTTGAATATCATATGATACTAGAATTTGAAATTTGAATTTTTGAATTATGACACTGTTTTTCTAAGCGGTTTTGTGCCGGAAATGAATTTGCAGACGTGTATTTGGTTTTAAAGCATATATGTGCCTCTGCCGTCCGACTTTCCGCTAATTTATTAGCACCCGAAAATTACACTGTCCCGCTGAATACCATATGATATTCGTTGTAAGTTTGAAATATCATATGATGTTCGCATAAATGTCCCTGTATCACGTGACATACCGACTCTTCATATGCGCAGCCGAACAACAGGACAGCGAGGACATTAGGACAGCCTGGACAGCGCAAGACAACCGGGACTGTCGGACAGCTGGGACAGCCGAGTTAGCAGGGCAACTGGGACACTGGAACAGCGATGCAGCGGGATTCCACCATCAATTTGATCTTAAGCCAATGCTTGGCCCAAACCTAGACTTAATAAGGACGTCAGTTTTTTACTACATCTACACAACTGAAATGTGGTGGGACTTTTTACTTATTTCAACTCATTTATGTAGGTAGCATATTCGCTGACAAAGGAAACAAGTAGTGTGTAGTGTGATAAAGCGTTTCTCAAAAACACAATGCAGAAATGCCAAAAGTGTAAGGGGTTTGACCACAAAAGCCTCTCCCGGCTACTCCCTGTTTAATATTATAAATATAAATGTAAGCAGGAGTGCTTTGCGCGCTGGTTTCCATACGCTACACTTTTGTTTGCTGTATCGGGACAATACGACAGGCGTCAGCGTAATGGTTTAGATCTGTTATAAATTAATAATGAATGGTACTCAATGTAGAAAATATAAAGCACAAAATTTAACACTGTTAATACACGATGTTTCTTTTGTTGGTGGTAAACACATAGCTAGCTATTTTTCGTGTTATAGGTAATGTTCGAGAAAAGAAATTTTGTTTGTCATAAAGCAGGAGCGTACGGAAAATGGAGAGGCGGGGCGGTTGTTGGAGCGCGCTCTCCATTCAGAATTAGTATGTGCGGCATAGCTTACGTTAGATACAAAAACACCACCTGGCTTCTCGCTCCCGAAGTTTTTCACTGTTCAATTTTCGAAAAATTTTGATTGTGGTGCTGTTAGATAGTAATAGAAATTGTGCAAAGCTTCACAGTGATACAAGCGGTAGGCTGCGGGATTCGGTGTTGTGGTTTAGACAACGCAGTTCATAATTGAAAAAACGTTTTGTTTGAAACTATTACAGAGAGATTTAAACCTGAAACAATGTACAACTTCTCATTCGCTACGCTCGCTAATCCTTAAAAATTCATCATGAACCTTGGCTACCAGCGTTTGCTCAGTCTCTTTTAACTTCTAGTACATAGAAATATTTCATGCAAATACAATGCCCACAAGGAGTCGAAACTGAAATTCTGACGTAGAGTTAGATTGTCACAATAGCACGGTCGGGACTAACACTTTATCCGAAGTACTGCGAATATACAGGACCTCTCGCTCGCGAGTCAATTGCGCTACCCATTACACTACGCGGTCGATATTATAATTTTCTTTAAGACTATATGTGCACGTGTATGCATGTGTGGCCTTATATTACATACACTATGCACATACTTATGCTACACAACATATACCAACAAAGACAATAGTGTCTGTCTAGGTTTTCGCTCGAGATATTTTTTTCAAGTCGCGCTCGCGTCACGGCGAACAATTCGGCCTGGTCTAGTTACCCAGCCTGCCAAAAATTTAGAAGACCAAACAGTTAACTCTGAAATTGATGTCGGAGTCAACTAGGGGAGCGTGACCAATCAGAGCCATCTCTGCTTAGTAACGGTTTCTAAATTTACTTTTAGGCGGAATTGCAAGGCACGGACCTCGCAGGACACAGCCCATTCAATCATAATTTTGGGTACACCGCTGCCGTAACGTAAACTAAGCTGTGTGTTACTTAGTTCATGGGTCCGTATTCTCAAATACACAGCACCTATACTTATAGAGTAACCCCTGCATTTGGTGTACAGAAAATTGTATAAGAGGCAGAATATATCAAGTGCAAAAGTTTGCTGAAATTTGAACTTCGGCATCTACTGGTTCGAAAGCTACAATACCTATCACCCACAGGTAATAGATGCTATGCACATTTGAGAATACGGCCCAAGACAATTTGTTTCGGTATGTAATATGTGTACATATCCATGTTTGTAGTCTTCAGTATTGCCATGTAACGTATAAATTAACGTTAGACTACTGGTAGTCAAGATGTCAACCAAGCTGTAAGTTATATTTAGTTTTCATTTTACACCCAAAAATTTAACACATTGAATATTATTATTTAAGGACAGAGTTTTGCAGGCATTCAGATAACAACTAGTGAAAAGCTGTTTAAATAAATGTAGATATGCAATTGTGGGCAACCGTTTATTGTATTTCACTTCAGGTGGCTTATTTGGTTAATAACGGATAGTTTTTGACATGGGAAAGTTAGCCATTACTTTATCTTCAGAGTTGGGTCGCGGGATCAATTTAACCACGTTTTAGTTAGGAATATCGTTGGTTTAGAGTACAGTTGGATTCGGCTATTCCGGGTATTTTTGCCAAAAATACCGGTCCGAGTCGCGGTATTTTTCAAGAAAATCCATGTTTCTACAATAAATAATTTTGGGTTTGGATTATGAGAATACCCGGAATAAAATTATATAGCAAAACTAGCTAAGTGATTTTTGCATTTCACGCCTACGTTATGAATAGTAACTGATACCGTAGCAAGATTGAATAGACTAAAGAATTTATCAGATGATTGCACCCTGCGAACTGTGTGAAATACATTTGATATAAAACGTTCCCGATAATCTTGAAACAAATATCAAATGTCTTGCGTAAAAGCAAACTGGAGAACTAAAAATTTATATCAGCAGGCTTCTTTTTGAATAATGAATAACTTACGTAGATGTACTTGGGTTACGATTACGAACGATTAATTAGGAATGGTAAAATGGTTGAGATGCAGAGACATCACATGTATCATTCTAAGGTATCAATTCGACATTTTAACTTAAGTTTAGTAGCTTTGATTCCAGGTACGTTTTAAAACGAGCTAAACTTAAGTTTAGTAGCTTTGATTCCAGGTACGTTTTAAAACGAGCTACTAGCATACAGATCGAGGCATAAAATTCGTGCTTTTCTAAAAATTTGGATCATGCTTAGTTTTCATGTTATAAAAATTTCGGGTTCGGTTAGACCCGAAATGTAATCCAGGCCCGAGTTTTCGTTCTTTAAAATCCCGGGTTTGGGTTTTTTCTAAAAAAGATAGGGTCTGGGTATTTTTTAGAAATGTTGCAACTATAGTTCATAGGACTGACAGATGGCAAACCCTTTTCGTTACAGCCGTGACTATGGGTTTGACCTATGATTTAATATAACAGGTATTCAACAAGTGTTAGAATAATACAGAACAGTGCAACTTGCAGTACTGCAGTGATTCCTAAACAGACACTTTAGATCTAGCTTAGACAGAAAACGCTGAATTCTTTCCAAACACGAAAGCTTCATCAGAAGTAAGCAGTACATAAGCGCCATATTCCCAAAAGAACAAAACAAGAGTTTGAATAAATTTCCTAAACCCGTTTGTCCGGTTGGATTTGCTAGAAAATGTCCGTATTCGTATGCACAAATCGTGTTTTTCCTCTGGATGAGGAAAACCGGCCGGTTATAAGGGCCCGCTCGCAACCGGCCGTAGTTGCTTCCAATTTTCCACACGCGTCTGATTGTTTGCCTCTTCCGATACGCTGTATTTTAGCTTATATGTATTGTTTGTATTTCAGTTATCGGTTGTATCAACCAGGTAATCCACAGAACAGAGTATTTCTTCCTAACTTTTGGATGAAATTACTAAAACCAGAGTATCACCATCCGCCAAATCATGTATTGTTTGAAATTCATCCGGAGTAAGTTGATCATGGTTTCCATATTTCAATAGCTTGATGTGCGTAAGTATAACCTAGGTGTTGATCAACTTCCTGTTTCTGTTCCATCATTTAAAGATATTAGTTTAAAATCTAACAATTTTTATTTGAATATTTGAAAAGTTTTAATTTCAAAACACGCGTCTTTGCTTGCACCAAGTACATCTACAGTTTTGATTTGTAAATGTTTTTTGCGTCCAACTCAAAAGCGATAAAGTATCTGTTAAAACTTATATTTAAACAACAATTTTCTTTAGTCTTTAAACAGGGTGCAACCGGAATTCCGGTTCGGGTTCTGGCATTTTTTCACCTTCCGGTTCCGGTAAATTTTTACCGGATTTAAAAATTCCGGTGTTATAATTTGGCCGTTTTCTTAACTTTGCTAATTTTTAAGAATCTCTTTTGAAAGCCACTTGTACTCCGAATATAAGCCATTGATGGTGGATTTCGCTTCAGTCGATGACGAAAATCTAAAATACAACAAATAAAATAAATACCTGTGTTCGACTAAGCTTGTTTCACAAATAATAGAGCAAAAAATACGATTAAAATGATTTTTTTTGGTGAAATGCATTTTTCACTTTCCGGTTCCGGTTCCGGTAAAATTTTCAAATTCCGGTTCCGGTAAATTGTAATTCCGGTTGCACCCTGTCTTTAAACTAAGCAACCAATATATAATTCTCAGCAGAGCAAAAGACTTCAGATTTTGCTTCGTAGTTTAGCAATGACTTCCCCGGCCATTATGTAATAATGCATACATATAAATATATATGCGTGCGTATTTATGCTGATGCGTATTTCTTGGTAGAATATCTGATTCGGGAACGTTCAAAACTGAGAAAAGTTGCATTTTTATGAGAACTGGTTAAGTTGTTAATAATTTATTTTGTAGAGGTATACGTGCTTTAATTTTGTATAACTGAAGCTAAATTATGCGTTCTGTCCATAGGATGACTAGCCACGATGTGCGTCAATATTTGACAAAAGTTTACAACATACCAGTGCGTGATGTTCGCCTAAGGATACGTCCAGGTAATTTTAGGTGTTGACAAGAAGTCTTTACACTTGACCTAGCGTAGTTGAAGTGAGAATGGAAAATTTTATATTTGTTGTCGGTCAGATTCTTAATTGCTGTCGCACAGAGCTTGTGCTTTTCGGCCAAATTTTGGTCAATGGTCGCTTTTTTGGCTCTGGTAGGTTTAGGCCGTTTATATTCTGTAACTACTCTGCAAAGCTCTAACACTTGGAACGTGGGGAAACGGAGGTAAGATCTTTTGGCTTCGTAATTTATATTTTCTCTGACCACCTTATTTAAGTGTCAATTTTTTTACTAATAATGTCAAGGTTTGTTTTGTACCACACTTGTAGGAGAAGTGAAAAGACCAGATTACAGAAAACAGCTTACTGCTGATGATAAGGTGAAAGATCCCGATCGCAAGATGGCATACGTGATTTTGGTATGTTGAAGTACTCTAAACTTAAGGATTGTCTCTTTTTTACATATAATTTCTAAAGTTGTATCCAGGGTGTAAATGGATAGTAAAAATACGGGAACGGAGATTGCTCAGGATAACGGAAGCTGAAACGGGATATTGAATTATAAAAGTTTCAATGATGTTTTGTTTTTCTGCCAACACGATTGAAGCATGCAAATATTCACCAGTCTTTGTCAAATTTTAAAGATCATAAAGGGGATACACATAAATTTTGAAGATTTTGGATGCATTCCCTAATTATTATTATTTAATATCGAAGAATTGCAGTATATCAGTTATGAAGAATTGCGAAATATAATATCCATGATTTATAATTAATTTTTTCCGGTATTTCTATAACGGAAACGGACACAGATTTTTACTAAGGATATCTGATTACACTTTTTGGATGCACCCAAGTCCTGGTATTTCGGTTAATTTTACCGTAAAATTCTGGGACCGGGCAGGGGTCGTTGCTGGACCGATGAATTGGGTACCCCATTGGACAAAAGCCTTCAAATTGGATTTGCTTCCGTTCCACTCTTCAATCGTGATTTTGTCCCGTTCAGCATTTTCATGACTTTAAGCAAAATTTGCAGTGAGCCAGTTAAACACAATTTCAAGGATAATTTTTCAGTTGCAATGTAATGTATGTGTGTGTAAATTGCGTTCACACGTTATATACGTGCAATCAGGTGTGGTTCACTGGGATTTTAGTTTAAAACAAATTTTATCGGTGAAAATATCCTTTACTCAAGTTTTTCCCGATTCAGAAATAGGGTTCCGATTTAATTCTTCTTGTCATTTTAACGCAACGAATGCCCGTACATATATATGTTTTATAATATATCATGCACATAGGTATGGGCTACCGGAGTAATAATATTATGAGAGTTGCCGATTATGCTTCCCACCACCGTCAGGACACTTCGCGTTTGAAGAAAGGTAAAAAGAAAAGTGTTGGAAATATTTTTTACTATCTTTGGGGATTCACAGGTATCGGCTGCTGGGTCTCAGATATCGTATTTACATTTTGACTTGTGCAATTGTAATAATTTATGTTGCTTTAGGAACAAAATAAAACCAATACATTACTCTGAATTCTGACCTATATCGAGCTATAAAACCTCTTTTTTGTGTTCAGTTTTTCCGTTTGCTCGATGATATTGTGAATGTAGCATAGCCTCTATGCGCCGGGAGTAGTTTGATAATAATCACGGATGCGCCGATACAATAGTTTTAGCCGATACCGATGCCGATTCTTATTTTGAAATTTTATCGATGCCGAACCGATGCCGATGCTCATTCCTAGTTTACTACACCATGCTTAACAAACAGATAGGATACTACATTGCATCATTATATAGAATTATACCCTTACCATCACATGATTATAATTTTGTAAGAACGATTCATTTCAATTATTTTTTCAAACGCAAACGCATAAGAGAGATAACTGTTTTCCTGATCGGACACTGATATGTCCCCAGAAGCGAAATTGATAGCATTCCAACTGACTGTTATGTGCAAAAAGTATCGGCAAAGAATCTGTATTTTTTGCAGTGCCGATGCCGATTAATCGCCACATACCTAATGATAATTTGTAAATTGGAACAAAGTCATTTGTTTTGCGTTTTAAATATCACTCTTATTATGACTGCTAGTTTAATGCAATCTTAAGGATAATAAGCATGCAGATAAGCGCTGGTTATTGAAGCATATTGAGTGAACAGTAAAGATGTGCCAATTAATCGAACTCTGCAAGATAAACACTGTTCCTGAATATCGTCACCGACATCAGCACTGCAAAAAACAACCGATTCTTTGTCGATACGTTTGTTACATAATTAGCAGTGATTTGAAATTCTATCAATTTCAGTTTCCGGCGTTTCTCAGTGCGTCTGATCAGTGAGCTGTCATGACTTTTGCGTTTATGTCTAAAAATAATTGAAATAGGCCGTTCTCATAAAATTACAAGTTGCCATTTATTGGTTGTTAGGGTTTAAGTCTTCGCGTTTATATTGATGTAGTGTAGTAATCCCGACGGTTCTTTAGGCGTTAGGTATTACAATCGGAATCGGCATTGCAAAATTTCAGAGTTAGAATCCGCATCTGCAATAATTTTGGTATTGGTAAGTACATACCTAGAAAAAGGCATAATGTGTAGTGTACTCGAGGGATATATACCAAAGCGAGTCTATAACGTAGTGTGCATACAACATCCTTTATTTTTACTTGTTTTAGTCAAAAAATGTGTGGTTTACTTATCCCGATATTTTGCCTGAAGATCCATTGGCTCTGGAGCAGAAGGAAAGTGACGTTGTAACGAAATACTTGGAAAGTCGTACCAGAAATACCTCTAGTAACGTGACTACTCACAATATTCCACCAGTTTCAAAATGGTTTCTCTGACGTTGCAGACATGGCTTTTTATATGCAGTGTAGTTTTTTGTTAATCAGGAATTTAAGTAACGTATAAGTCAACGTTTTTATATTTTGGTCGGTAAATTGTTAAAGGCGTAACGCCGAATAAACAGTGTTCTGAACGTTTGAAGTCTTCGCAATACTTGACCTCTATGTTTTGCAAAATATAATTGCAATAATTTTTTCATCGTAAGTGTAGACTGGTTTTGAAAAAGATGGTTGTTAACTAATGAGTTACTTATGCGGCTAATAGTGCAAGAGGTGCACACGAAACAACGCGTAATGGGTAGAGGTCTAATCTTAGCTTGAATGTTATTAGGAAAGATTATTTAATTGTTTTTACAAATATTTTGTATTTTTTATGTTACTGAGAAGATTTTTATTAGTTTGTGGATTCTTCTGTTCGAAATAAATTAGATCTTCATTGATTCGAGCTACATTTCTTTAACAAAGATGTGAGCGGATGTTATTTTACCGGAAACAGAGGAAGGTAGTTAGATTTAGCCAAACCTGATGTTAACCGGATATAGCATCCTAATTTGTGCACCATTTGTACTTGGTGTGTTTGTGGCATGGAAAATATTAACAGAATTAAAACTGATAGCTATGATCTTTCATTATGAAAAACTTAAGCTTCTTAACATCTCTGGAAATGCAATCGCAGCAATATTTCTATATTCGCTTGCAAAAAGCAGTTTTGTGGTACTCTGGAGGCTTAACTATGCCTTTTGATATAGTAGTCGAATACGAATTTTGAATTGTTGGATTTTTAACCGGATATTCGATCGCTGCTTGGTAGGAACTATGAATTAGTAAATTCGTTGCCGAATCGTTTTGCGTATTTTCACTGAGCAGTCAGAACGTCAAATAAAATTTTCAACCACTTAATAATGGCACCGAAGTTTTTATATGGAAATCAGCAGATTCTAATTTGATAAAAGGTGTAAACGGATAGTAAAAATAACGGAAACGGATAGTGATCAAGATCCATGTTACTTTAAGGGGAGTCCAGGTTTCTGGTGGGTCTACAAAATACTAGGTTTAGATTCTAGATCACATTTTTTACTTAGGCTTAGGTTAGGCGTAGGAATTCATTTTTGCAAGGCTTAGGCTTACGCTTAATCTGCAGTTACGACCCTTAAAGTATCATTGGCCGTGATCAAAATAACGGAAACGGATATTGCAGTATAAAAGTTTCAAAAATCTTTTATTTTTATGCCAGCACAATTGAGGTGTGTTATATATTCACCAGTCTTTTAAATATTTTAAAGAAATTGCGGATGCATCGACGAAATTTTTAAGATTTGCAATTGATTTCGTAATTTTTATTTTAGTTCGTACAACTGCAGCATATCTGTAACGAAAAGTTGCCAGATATAAAGTACGTGATAAATAACAGAACTTCCGTTATTTATATAACGGAAACGGACACCGATTTTACCGGACACGGAAACGGACATTTCGTTACACCTGGTCACTGTTGCTCCGGGTTCTTTTTCAGAAGTCTTGATTCGACCGGAAAACGCAAAAATGCGCTTGTGCTTTAACAAATGCACAGACGTCAGGGTACAACCGGATTTCTGTCTCCGGGTCGGCAGAAAATCGGGCTCCGGTAGATTTTTTGCCGGAGATTCCGGCAATTTCGGTAGTAAAATTTTGCTGCTTTTGGCAAAATTTATCTGTTTAGCGCGTTTCATTTTGCTTTTGTCACAATTTTCAGAAAAGAATTTCCGAAATTTCTCAGAAAATTAGCGTAAAACCAAACAACAACATACTGAAGATATTGGTTAAAATTAACTAATTAACCATCATTTTTACTACCTAATTTTCGCCTCACCTCCGGCTTCGTCTCCTTGCTTTGCACCGAGAAGCGTGAAAACAAATTGTTACAGCACTTTGCAATTGATTGTTAAAATTAACAGATGCAATGTCAGTTCTATGCCTAATTTAGCTTCATTTCCGGTTGCAGCAACACTTTGTTAACCTCTGGCTCAAGCTTCAATTCCAGTTAATATTGACTCATCCTAGGATGCTTCATAAAAATTCAGCTTGTCGTGGCGTCGTGAAATCGGCATTGAAAGCTACAGATAAAGAGCGTGTAACAAACGTAGCATCCGTATATATCTCGACTTTGTGAGTTGATATGGTAGGATAAAGTTTCATATTTTTGAAATTGTGCAACGTTTTCAAACAACATTTGAGCATTTAGGCGTGTGCTTTTTGTCAGTGTACGCTATAGGCGCGAAATACTAGTTGAAAGTTACTTCAAAATCAAGGATTATTTCAGTTGATGTATGCTCTGAAGTATATGATGTAAATGCTCGATTCGAAATAAAACCTCAAAAAATTTCAAAATTTACAAATTTTGTATTTACGCTGTTCGAAGTTTGGCAAGGATTTGCCATTTTGGGGATATAAAATTTCGGTTGAACTTAACTTCAAATTCAGACTTCAAAAGTCATACTTACCTTTAAAGTAGGTATACTGGACAGCTATAGAGTAAGCTTGAGCTTGAGACTAATTTTTTGCTTAGGCTTACGCCGAAGCTTAAGCATAGGCTTATCAATGGGTTTATATATTACAGTTACGGCTATTCTCTATACATCACCTGTCTAATTCGTCGAGTGTTCTTTTTTACCCCGTCTCCATTGCCGTTTTAGGGGCTGCTTTTTAATATATCTGTTTACACTCTACGTACTTCTTGATTTTTAACAAAATAGCGACATACTTTCAGTTGTACATATTTTGTGCAACTATCAAATATATGGTCTTTCCAAGTCGCCCTGATAGTTTGTATTTTTAATGTGAACTTTGCAAATACTGGTGTTTATCAGTATTAATTTTATTATCCACAGATAAACACTAGACGCATTCACCTATCGCAGCTGCAAACACCTAATCGTGACTAGAAAAGTGAATTTTCAACGGTGCGTATTGTTTAAATTCCAAGTGCTGTGCGCAGTAGATTTTTTCGATATATGAAAAATGTAAGGTTGCAAACCGGCTCGGACCAAGGCTTGCGGGCACTGGCTTCTGCCGCGCCCGGGCCCAAATGTTGGGACCGCGGGCCGAAAAAACGGAGCAGTGCGTAACCCTTTCTGCTGGTTTGATATTGTAATAAGATTTAGGTAGGTATTTTTTAACTTTAGTTCCTTTCAATTTTCATAAATACAGCGAGGGATACGTTCTGCAAAAATTTCAAACGAGAGTTTTTTGAGTTCCTTTGTCGCAATCGTTTGCACCTATACGGAAGTATAAAAATTGTAGTCCACTGTACAAACAAGTGAGCTTGTCGATGATTATCTAATATCTTAAACTGCAGCCGTTTCTGCTGCTACTTCAATTGTTATCCAAGCTCATTAGACGCATGCTTGGTATCCAACCTATTATGGACGAATCTGAGCCTCGTTTTAGTGAAGGTGGCAACGTAGTAACCGGGACTCGCAGCCTTTTACATCAGTCTGTTATCGGAGCTCTTGTGGCTCTGGAGGAAGCTGCACTGAACAATATTTGGTGAAATATGAAAATAGTGTTGTTTATATGGTTTGTTTTATGTTTTGTTTTCTGCTGTAAACCAATATAAAATTCGCGGGTCCGGGCCGAGTGTGATGGCCCGGGCCGTAAAAACGGACCGGTTCCAACCCTGGATGTAGTCTAAGTGACATAGCAGCAAAAGGTGTTTTAAAATTGCGCTACAAATTTAGTGCCGGAGGTTAGGCGACTCTTTGGCAGTTGCTTGCCTAAAGCAAAGTTTGATGTTTGCAGATTACTTATTCAAGTTATACCGCCACAGGAAGGTGACCCCGGGGGTAATTAAAACAGCTCGCTATGTTTTATATAAATAAAATCAGTAGAACCACGAATATTTCTCACTTATTAAAGTGGGTTGTCTCGAGATATATTGTTTGAATACTAGGCTATTCTGTTTTCTAGTTTTACACATATGGTTATTGAGCGAAGCTCGTAGTTTCGCGAAGCCTTTTATGCTTTGTACTCGTTAGTCGAAAAGTGGATGTCCGTCCGGCGGTAATCTGAGGAATCGCTGAATGGATTTTGATAAACTTTTTTGTTTGTAAGCTCATTATCCTTCGTGTTAACCTCGTATGGGTGTTTTAAAATTCTAAACAGTTTACAAGCTACTGGCTTATTTGCATAATCGGTTAAGCCTAGCTTAGGCGTTACATTTTTTCACTATACATATCAGGGTTACAAGCATTCCGATTTCCGTAAGCGATATGATTTTAGTACTGAAGGGTTTTTAAGTGTGAGAAAACGGAATGAATTGTTCATAAACCTCTAAAATAGATAAATGAATTTGTAGCTACTAACTAATTAGCATAGCCATGCCAAAACTATGGTAGTTAAGTTGGGAGTTATCATTTTATAAGCGTTTGTGCGCTGTTAGCTTTAAGGTTTTGGGCATGAGAAATTTAAATATAGCGTTTAGAAATTGGAACACTACGTACATTAGCATATTACCTATTGCTAGCATGTGAATGCATCCCATTTTTAAATTATTGGTTTCTCGGTGTAGAGCACTACCTCCGAAGGGTTTTTGGATAAGAAACACTTAAATATGTTGCTCATATTTTTGTAAGTCTAAAAATTCGTAGGATATTCGCTAATTAGCATACTAACTATTAATAATATTGCATTTGAACTTATTGTCAGTAAGTGGGTTCAAGATATTAGGAGTCCAGACAGATTGGCTCCATTTTTCAGCAACTTTGTAGTTTCAGATCTCTTCAGGAGTTTAGAGTCTAAAGAATTCATTTCTGCAAAATTTCAGTTTTAAAAGATCAAAAAATTTTCTTTAAAAGATCAACTAATAACTATATTATAAAATTTAAATTTATTACTTAAATTTAAGCAAAAATTGTTTTGAAGACGCACTATTTGCGCGAATATTGCTTAATTTTGAACGGTTTTGTAGGAGTTTATAGGTCGTTTGAAAATTCTTAAAACTCGAGTAACCTTTTGAACTTGCGTGTAACCGAAAGGTGTTCGGATCTGCGGAGCAGTGCTTAATCGTATTTCCCGGCTAAGTGCTATCGGTTAAGTTTTTGTGGTTTATTTTTTCACATGCTTAGTTTGTCCAGATCGCAGCCTGTAAACGTGTATGAGCTTTTGGTTTTGTATCGACGGTGCATCCGAGTATTCTAATTACTTTCAGGTATCGTAATTTAAGTTTAACTGTGCAATACTAATTGCGACTAAAGTTATTGGTTAAGGTTTGATTTTGTTTTGTGCTTAGGTTACAGGCAGTATTGAAAGACGGTTTAGGAGTACCGAATGTAAACTATTTTAATGGAAACCATCGGCCAAGGTCTCTAATTTTGCCTTGAAAACCATTTGACGTGCAAGCGGTTTTATTCGAACGTCATCAAATCTTTAGTTTTAAGGGATCAATATTATTGAGTTGGATTCATTTACGCAAAAGTTTATTTCTTCATAACTAATTATTGCAGAAAAGTACGTCCAGGGGGGGCAATTTTTCCGATAATTTGTACGAAGAAAGTACAGATTTTAATGTATCAGTTTATTAATTACTGACGTTCGCAGCGTTGCATTCCATTTACAGATTACACAAATAAAACATTGATCATAATATATATAATGGTTCAAAACAAAGCGTGGCTTTTGGATACTTCATCTCAGGGGGATCAACAAGAACCAGGTTATACTGATCCAGTTTGTCATGTATCAGTAGAGGAGCTTGCAAAAATAGGTGTCAAATATTTTAAGGTATTATTTTGTTATGTTTATTTATGACACTTTGGTTTAGAGGTAAATATTTATTATTAAAGCTGGAACAACCCACATATGTATTTTGGGCTGCGTTCTAGCGGATTGTTAAGAATTTTTATTTTCGTCACGTTGACTAGTATGTATTGTTCTAGAGTTTTGTGGATATAAACGAGTTTGATTACTGACGTACTTTTACGAACTTGGTGTCTCAATTATTGTGATTCCAAATCTAATACGCCATGGGTAGTGGGTGAAGTAACGAACGTAATGTTTAGTGTGAAATAATTGGTGTACATGAGTTGTTTTATTTAAATTCCAGCTGAACCCGAAAAATTTCGAGGAAGACCTGCTCAAAATTCGATCAGAATACGGTTACAATTATCAAGACGAAGTTACATGCTCACCAGGAAAACTTGCTAACTATGAAGCAACGGTGAGTGGGTTATTTCTCCTTCTGTTTACGGTCCTTTGTAGTTAAGTGAAACTATGACCTTTATCAAAAGTTGATGATAGCTATATGGACAATCCCTCAGTATTAGTTTGAGGGGTGCCTTCCAATTGCAGCATACAGTATTATATATAAGCTTTAGAATGTAAATCGGAGCAACTTCAGTTCAGATTGTAAATATTGGTACAAAGTGCCTTCTCCATAAATAAAGATGGGTATATTATCTTCTATTTAAGATAGATCATCAATTCTTGCTTTTATCAACTTCAGCGAAATAATTCGTTTGTCCAGTATACGCAACTGAAAAACTTTATATTTTTTCAGTTAAAATCGTTCTACGTAGAACACATTCACGCCTACGATGAAGTTCGATATTGCGTCGATGGGTCAGGTTATTTCGACGTTAGAAATCAAAATGATCAATGGGTGCGCGTGCAGTTCGTTCCGGGAGATTTAATCATTCTTCCGGGCGGAATGTATCATCGTTTCACTACTGATTTAAAAGTAAAACTTTGTTATTCTAAAGTTGCTTCTCGACAGATGAAATATGTTTTGTTTGGGTCAGCTGCCGCCGATATCAATTATTTCTGTTAGGAACAAATTGTTTCAAATAGAATGGTTAGTATTGTATAGAGTGCAACCGGAGGTGAAAATATCCGTGCTGAAGCGAACAACAAATTTTACCAGAACCAGAGGCCAACAAATTTTGCCTTAGCCGAAATTACAACTGGGTAGTTTAAATTATGTTAAATTTGTTAATTTTGACAATAACGTGCAAAATATTCTAAGTGTTTTTCATCATTCTTGTTTTAAAAGTCTAAACACGTGAAATTTGAAGATTATTCCTAAAATGCAGACTAACTACCGGAACGACACTACATACCTTTATGTACAACCGGAGGTCTGTCTGCGGTTCCGTCACAAAATCGACCTGCGGCTACGGTAGCATTTTTGCCATTGAACTTTTCAGTGAGTTTGTAACTTTGGGCAAAGTTTGTAGGCTTTGTCAAGAATTTTCAAGAAAGGTCTTAAAACTAAATTTTCAAAGCTTTCCGGATTATTGTCAAATCTGATACCATTTATATTTATTACTTACCTAATTTTGGTTCAGCTCCGGATCTGACTTCGGCAAAATTGCTGACCTTCGGCTTCGGTATTTTATCCTTCCGGTTTCAGCCTGCTTATTTATTATGTACGTCGTCCTGAGTGTAGCACACTATGACACGGTGTTTGCTAACTCGGTGATTTCTTCTGCGAATTTTTAGAATTATGTTGTGGCCAGGAGATTGTTTAAAAATGATCCTGATTGGACTCCAATACATCGACCGGAAGCTGATAATCACATTATAAGACAAAAATACTTAAAACTATATTGTTCATGATCACTGTTTTTGTATAAAGGAAAATATTTTAAATGTTTAGTGGAACGCAAAAGAAAATATTTGTAAGTTTGAACCATATACACATGTATTTCTGTAGCTGTTTGTGTATGGTTAATTTGTAACCAGATTTTCGTTTCTGTTTGTGTTTCTGGTAAAGATTGATGTTGGTTTTCGTTTTAGAAATATAATATATTCGTTTTTCTGCGTGCCTTGGCTTGTATCCAGCAGAATTCAGGTACTTGCCGTTGTAAAATGTTTACAAAGCTAAACAAAGTAGGTATAACTTCATATTGTTTAGTGCTTTTTGACGACATAAACCAATTATGTGAAAATTTCCATATCTTGCTCATTTTGATTTTAAAATTATTTTTAGAACCTTCGCTTTAAATATTAGTTTCTTACTGACGCAGGCTGTACTCCGACTGCTGTTTGATGCCTATATGTGTTTCAGATATATTTTTGCTTAAGTTTTCCCATGTCCAATAATAAATAATCGTTCCGCTCTTTTGGCGATATCTCTCATTTGATATGGCGGTCGTACACACTCAAATAAAACTCTCCGACGTTCCCTGGTTCTACTGGGCGGGAAACCGAGGTGAAAACTTGGAGTCCGAGACGGAGGCGGACATTCGGTTGTACCCTCACAATTAGCTCATGATTTTCCCGTATACATGCTTGATTTGGATTTCATGATATTTTTCTCAAATACGAATAACGATTTTGACATTTTTATTAACTTTTAATAATGATATAATAACTTTTAGTAAAAACTATGTTTGATTCAGATTGTTCTTTATTTTATAAGCACATTAACTTCAAACATACGATGAATCCATAACAATTAGCACACCACTAGCGGAACAGTCACTGTTCCATTTCTAGCCCATGTTTTCTTCAGAATCCCCTGTAGAACTCGGCTGTCCTTGCTTTTCCTTCAAACGCTAACGTTCGCTGTTTAAATAACAGCGTCTGTTTACTGGCTAGAACATGGTCTAGTTTTCAAAATTGAAACTAGTCAAATTTAAATGGCTGATATTTTGAATTTGAAGCAATATTCCGTAATGATTGGTCGATGTACATTTTAGCAATTAAAGATAATTCAGTCTGATAGGAGAGTAGAATTGGCATAATTCAATTTGATAGGTGAGTAGATCTTCAGACACCATATCTGTCTCTGACTCTGGAAATATTCTATCTCATCTCCGATGTATTTTGTCGGCAGGCACCTCGCCAAGATTTATTTTTGTTTTTAAATTTTTTAAAATCCATTTTACATGATGTGGCCAATGTATACAACAGGGTCGTAGCAGCAGTATAAGCATATTCCTAAGACTAAGCCTAACTCTACGCGTGTTCTTTGAGCAGCAGAACTACGAGCACCTCGTCTAGACGTCTCATTTGAAGTGGTTCAAATAATATCTAAAACGAATCGAGTTGTTGCAGTTTCAAGATGCTTACAAAAGTAAGTCATATTTGAAATTCAGTTTAGCTTGTTTTTGATGTTTAGTCACTATCGTCAAAGGCTGTTATCTAAACACTGTTCTTAAACTCTGCGATTGTTTTATGTTCGTAGCAATCGTTTTGCGTTTCAATAAACCCATCACTAATCTCTAAAGGACTAAATTGATCATGAAAACGGTTCTGTACCGGCTAGGGCTAGGAAAAATTTTCGGGGGCAAATGGGGCTTAGCCAATTTTGCTGGTACGGAAATATTCGGCTAGTAACCAAATAACAGTGGGACTCCATTTTGAGACCCAATCAATAGGAGTATTGTATTTCTAATTATAGTCCATAAGTATAAATTGTATTCATTAGTCCTAATTAGAGTCCACAAAAGAGACCATAAGCAGAAGAATGGTCTTGACTGCTCAACTATGTAAGAAACACTCAGAAAACCCGCCTAAATATTTTAAAATCTGAAATAAAATTACGGATATTTCAATCAACATATGCTTCGGAACAAAACAGTTCTGTCCTAAAGAAATAAAATAAAAAAGAAGGTTGTAGGGTTCAACTAACATGGAATAAGTTTAAAATATTAACAGTCCGTAACCAAATAACAAAAGGGGTTGAAATATCAGTCCTCTTCCCAGGGTGACTAATAGTCAACAACGAATAGCTTATGAAATGTTTCTTAAGTTACAGCCCCAGTACCCAACAAAGCGCTTCCCAAGTCTGGGGACCCTGCCCCGATAGCTAAGGCGACTGTCGTGGGCGGTAAAACTAGCCCACCACTAGGATCATTGGAAACCAGGGCGCTGTAATGTGTTATTTACTGGATACTTAGCTCTTAAAATGTTGCTTCAGTGGAAGAAAGCCAAATTTTTAATACTTCATAGCACTGTCATGTTTTGTCATTATAACTGGCAAACCCTGCTGTTTTTCAGATGAGTAACATTATTTTAAATAATAATAATAATAACAATAATAATAATAAATAATAATAATAATAATAATAATGGTGGCGATTCAATTCCCCTCCTGGTGGTATAGTGGACATCGAGAAAGCCGATGAAGATTCCGATGAGGGCGTAAAGATTCTCCGTGATTCTTCGGAAAATCTGAGCTTGGAATATGAGGAGGCTGTGGAAGAGGGAGCGCCGTGCGCCATCGTACCTTCTACAGCCACCGATATCGAGGGGGCTATTTGCGCCACCGGACCCGAAATTGTAGCCATTTCAGAGGGAGGCGCCTTGCACTACCGGACCTTCTGTAGCCAATTTTCTAGCCTCAAGTTTGCTTTCGGCTAGAGCTAAAGCTTGAGTCTTACAGCAAAATTCAAGTCTAAGATTAGTGCCACCGTACCGGTCGTTAACCGGGAGGGGGGCAAATTGGAAAGACGATTACGTGGGGGCAATAAAAAACAGGTGCCCAGATAAAAAAAGTGGATTCAGGTACAAGGTTATATCAAGCTTCCTGATAGAGCTTCTAAACCACCGCGTTTAATGGTGGTGAATAGACCTCCCATGGAGCCTGGGACATCCTCGGATACCTCGGCCAGGCAACTCATGGGCTTAGCCAAACGAACGAGAGAGGGTACTGGTGACACACCTGAGTCGGATAAAGATCCGGGTAAATAGAGCTATAAAGATATAACGAACAAAGCTCCACAACCAATAAAGTGGATGTCATACAAGAAGTCATCAGTGAAGCAACATATCATGCTTCAAGTAGTGATCACACACATTTTGAGGGAATTCGACAATTGTCGAACCTTCATGGTTGTCTTTAACCCGAGAAATAAAGCTTATACTGAAGAGTTAATGTTTAGTCGACTTATTAACCAGAATATATGCATAGATTTTGATGGTAGGTTCCCTTTCTTGGAACAGGAGCTGTAGCTTTAATATTTTCTTTGCTATGCCGAGTCAAGCCGTCGAGAGATGAAAAACAAGGTTAATGACGAGTCATTCTTTGAGTTATGAAGGCTGTAGATTCGCGATGCTCGCGGGTCGGTTGCAGCTGATAACTGAATTTTCTAAACAAATGATGGCTGTGGTTGATCAATCTCAAGCCGTAAATGTAGTTTAGATAAATTTTGCAGTATTGTAAATCAGAAGTAAATGGTTAGCAGATCAAGTTTATACTATAGTCTTGATCCAAGAGCCTTATTTAGAATTTCGAAAAGTAGCCGGTTTGTCATTAAAATACCATAGAATAGTGTCTGATATAGGAGACAATAGAATTAGGGCTTGTATCGTTGTTCTTCGTAAACTTCTGTGGAGGAGGATAAATCAAGTATATTCGCCGGATGGTGTTGCTAGTGCAGTTGGTGTAAGTTCACATGATTAGCATAGCACAATAATTATAGCATCGACTTTTAGTAACGACACAATGCCTCCAAAGAAAGCCTTGACTAAAATTGTTAATTATTGTAGTCAGCATAATCTGAAATTAGTATTTGGTTGTGATGCAAAAAGCTGATATGGATTTAGTTGAGGCTCAATTTGCAACTGCAATAAATTTCGCGGTTGAACAGTCATGCAAATTTTAAACAGTTCAAATCGTTAAGGCAAAGCAATATGGTGGAATTCTCAATTAGCTGTTCTCAGGAGTAAATGTAGAAAAGCTTTTCACACTGCTAATAGATATAGAAGTGATTCCTTATGGCAGAAGTTTCAAAATTCAAAGGTGTTATAAAGATAAAATCAGAACAGCAAAATCTGAATCTTGGAAAAGATTTATGAGCAAATAGGAGACTCACCACATAATGCAAGATTGTGTAGAATTATATCTGTTAGATCAAATTTGGAACGAGGATCGCTTGTTAAGATAGATGGTTCACATCTACAAGAGATAAAGACATTTTAAGATTTATTAAACACACATATTCCAGAATGTGTGTCGTGTCAATTGACCCCATCTGGGGGCAGATTTTCAACATATACTAGACAGGTTGATCCATTTGTTAATCAGTTGATTAACACAGATTCGATTAACTGGGCTTTTGCTTCTGCTTATCAAGATGGTATTTCACCCAGATACCTGTATACGCGGTACTTTTGATAATGTGAACTTAAGTTCAATTGAAAAAGCACTTAAGAGATTTATTAATGTAGAATCGTTCATTATTGACTTGATGATGCAGTTACTAAATACTAGAATAGTGACTGCAAAATTAGGACGCAGCAATAGAAATGTATTAGCGAGAAAAGAACGCCCACAAGGTGGTGTTGTCTCGCCACTCTTGTGGGTAATGGTTATTGATTCATTAATTCAAGAACTAAATCGTAAAAATATTATTTGCCAGGTTTATGCTGATGATGTTGCTATACTATTTACTACAGGTTGAACCTAATACAGGTGCCAGACGGGCAAATGAGTCAGTGAAAATAGTTGGCGAGTGGTGTCGTTAGAATAGTTTAAAAGTTCAACCATCAAATAGCAATATAGTACTTTTTAACTAGAAAATGGTACAGCCAATTCTACCAGTTATTATAATCGATGGAGTAGCTTTAGCAATATCAGAATCAGTAAAATATCTAGGCGCAGGTGCAACTCTGGATAAAAAATTACGGTGGAATACGCATAGTGAAGCAGTATGCAAATTAGCAATGAATAGTTTAATACAATGCAACAAGATTATTGGGAAAAGCTGCGGCAGTGGAGCATCAACAGTTCCTTAAGATTAATCAAAAAAGACCTAAATAAAATTCAGAGACTGACGGTATCAAGAATGGAAAGTACCATTAACACAAACAGAGGCACTGGGTCAGGTGTATTCATTGAAAATATGATAAGCTTATCTGTCTGTTTGGGGCAATTTTCGTCGGTTTTCAAGCGGAAATTATAGCCGTCGATGAAGCTGCTTCAGAATTAATTAAGCGAAATGTTAAAGAGAAAACGATCGTCATCAAATCTGACAGTCAGGCTGCCATTAAACACTTGATCGAATTTGGGGCAACTCCAAAATAATTAAGAGTTGTCTAAGGCATCTACAAGATTTTTCAGCTACAAATAAAGTCTCCTTTATATGGATTAAAGGATATTAGGCTAATTATGGAAATGATGTGACTGATGAGTTAGCTAGGATTGGAGCTCAAATGAGGTTCACTAGGCGAGAACCTATTGTAGGTGTGCCACACAGACAAATTAAAGACATGATCCAAAATTGGTGCATTCACACACAAACCAAAGATGGCGACGGTTGGAAATCTGTCGAGCCACAAAGATATTTTTCAGTAACCTGGAACAGAAACATAATAGCCTCATACTGCGACTTAATAGAACTAGGGTTAGGCTACTAACACAAATAGTCACTGGACATTGTCCACTAAATAAGCATATGCATAAAATGGCTCTCTCAAATACGAGCATGTGTGATTACTGTGGAATGGAAGAAGAATCTGTAGAGCACTTCTCGACCAGATGTTCGGTTTATAGTGCAGCTCGTCATAGAGTATACGGATCACATACGTTGTGTAAAATTGATAACAATATAAAGAAACTGAATAGGTTTATAACAGAGTTATTAAGATTTTAGTTCAGATATTCTAGTTTTCAGAGACTGTGTAACGGACCAATTGTGTGTAAACACCTCGAGGTCGCTCTCATTTGATATCTATCTATCATCTATAGTAATGTATGGGGCTAGGCCAACTTTTTCTCAAGGAAAATGGAGTTATAGAAGAAACTTTCCTCGAGAAAATCACGATGGGGTACTAAAAATAAAAATCAGTTCCACCGGAAACAATTAATATAGTACATCTGTTATATTTTTAAAGAATCAGGAGAATTTGCTTCACTGATAGGATTTGTATGTGTTTCTGTGTAAAGATTCGCAGTTGAAACCAAAAATTGCTTACAGGATGAACAATATATTTTCCACTTTTCTTATTAACTATAGTAGGAACATTCTTTAACAAAATTTAAATATCTTCTTTTAATGAAAGAACAAGAATAAGAATTTTTTCTTCAAATTCAAAATTTGGCGACGGCTTTTCACGTACAAATTCTACAATATCACGATCACTGCATTTAGCGTTGTTTTGCAGTGCCGGCAGACAGCGACACAACAAATATTTGCACCAGTCTGCCTTTGCTATTTTAACCGGACAACTGATTGCGTAGCATTCTTGAGTGTAACACTTGGCCTGAAAATTTACAGAACATATTTGAACTCCGCTCAGCGCGCAATATTAAATTATACTTTTTGGACTAAAACCACTGTATTTCATTGGAACAGAATATTACATATAATGTTTTCGATCGGAGATCTTATTTGTCATGGTTGAGAATGTTTCAAGTTATTTGCCAGAGAATGCTGTTCACTTAAGTGATCAAGTTTATTCGTTTGCCTATAAAAGTATTGCTTGTCTGTTTACAACATTATCTATTGCGCAGTTGCCGACGCTAAAGTGGGTCTTCATTTTGAGTCCCACTCAATAATAAATAGCAGTCTGTAACCAAATAACGATGAGGGTTGTCCGTTGAAGAAGCAGAACAAATATCAGTTCCTCTTTCCTATTCGGGACACTACAGTACTCGTATTCATATTGCGCTGTAAAATTGCAAAATTATCTGAATTGATTTATATTTGAACTGAAAATCATTTACCTCGCCGACACTTTTGATAATGACTTCTCTGGATGGCGATGTTTTGCGCCATTTATCCATGCCGTTGTCAGGCAAAGGAACGGGTGGATTTTTGGGTCGTGTAATGATAAATATACTTGAGTCTTGATCTTTAAGAAGTGACCGCAACGCCTGCAGAAATGAACCAAACGACGGCTCAACTTCATGAAGCATTTCTCGCAAAATAATTACATCAAAGCGATCAGTGATGCTTTGAAGTTTTGCGTTGAAATCGGTGTTATCCAAATTCAATTGACCAATATTGTGCACTTTTATTCGATTCGATGTTGGAGCTAAATCGTCCTTACGAATTGCCGCTACGATTTGTTTTGCCTGTGACGAACACATACATTTATAACAGAACAAAACATGAAAGAAAATGAAAGTTTAGGCAAAAGACTAGACAGAATGAAAACTGATATATTAAGCAGCAATGTCTTCGTTGAAATTTAATTTAAGCGTATATATCTTAAAATTAATACAAAATATCTAGTGCTGCTGGGTTTTAGTACGTTTACAATTGACTGTTTCATAGCAAAGTTATACCCGATCCGAGCCAAGTCCTAACTTCCCAATTAGGATACTATTTACGCCTTACGGTATTAAATTTGGTGTACTCAAATGAAGGTCTGAAACTTTCTTTCCTCCGGTACCGATTTTAAGGTTCGCCCCGAACCGTCGGTGCAGTATCTAAAAACCGCGTGCCAAATAAAAAATTACTATTTCACCTGAATTAGAAAAGAGGTTTAAGTTTCTAGGGACCCAAAAAAATTTTCAAGGGGGGGCTGAGCTTTCTTGGCCTTCTCTAGCTACGGTTAACCTGGGCTGGTTCTATTGATGAACCTGCAAGAATTTTTTACCTTTAACTTTTCGCCAATAATGCTGCTAAAAATTCCGCGATCAATGCTGAAATCAAGTATTTCAATTCCACTTTTGTGTTCGAGTTTCTGTTCTATCCAATTGTAAACTTCGCGATGAAATTCTTTTTCGAACTGTTCCACCACTCTAGCATATTCATCATCAGACACAGCTTCGACATGGGATAAGTCAGTAATACCTCCGTTATTATTGGTCATTATAAATTGCGCTATATATTGTCGGCACAACGCTGAATTATTAAACAGGTTATTCCTGGATACAAAATACTACTTCGGCAATTTGGTACTAAGCGTAAAGCCAAAAAACGCTCTGGTACTACACTACGTTTAATACAAGACTTAGCCATGCCTAAAGTATAAGCCTTTGTCTAAATATTTTTCTATTCCTTTAAGCCTTATTAACATGTACGCTGAGGATAGTGTACAAGGTCGCTGTTAAGGTCAAGACCTAATTAGTGAGTATTGGCGATTTGCACCAATTCGCCCTAGTTTTGTAAAATTTAGATGGCATAACTTCCTAACGGATGCTACACATCACACTAGGTCTACAACATCCATTCTATACAAAAAAGGGTGTATACAATAAACTAAGATAAAAATATTGTAAACAATGTAATGCTGGAAAGTTGCCGAAAATACGTATGTAGAATAATAAAGATAAGTGAATGGGCTCGCTGTCAGGTACCGGTAACAAGTAAGCGGGAAGCACGCGCCCTAGAGTTCCCCAATACTTTGCCAGCGCATGAAATATTTTTGAGCTTTCTGACCAATTCGTAATTTTTAATAGGTTTGCGAAGATACGTCCAAAATTTTCCGCACTTCGCACAAGAAGTTACATTGCAGTAGCAGTTTTTGCGCTTTGGTACTGTCAGGTGTTTTGAGTGTGTGAGGAGTTGAGGACGCGACCGCATCATTCTATTACCGGAGGAGAAAATTTTCATTCGTTTACAGAAAGTTACTTTTGTTCTGTGCATGAACTTTTTAGACCTGCAAGGTGTCTGCTGTTAGTATTTTCGCCTAAAAAACTCTAATTAGAACCATATAACTGCTGAAGCATGGCGCTGTTGCCTTACAATGCTACCACTCAATTTAGCGATATCGCATTGGTTCAGAAGCATAAAGCAGCCCACCAAACTCTAGCGATTGGTTGTTATTACTATCGGTGATCTAATTCATACAGGACATGCTGTCCCAGCCTCCTTATATTTATCCGCACTTGTAGTAATGCGCTAAAGTTTATATAAAAATCAGCGCAAAGAAATATATATTATTTTATTTAGAAATGCAAAGGTGCGCACCCATAAAAGTGTTTTCTCGTTTAAAAATTGGCTTCGCCTCCGTGGAATAGAAACATACCACAGCCGGAAGTTGTTTAATGGTGATTTCCAACGTGTTGAAAATATAGTTGAATTTTCATAAACTTATTTCTTTCTATAGCAAAATCTTGATATATCTTTTCCCACCTGGTTTTTAAACAATTAAAGAAATGCTGCAACAAGTCAAAGTTCATATGGACGAGTAAACAACACAATCTTTGAGTACCACAGAACAATAATGAGTTTGAAAGGTACAGAAAGTGAATGTTCCAGTCAGATTTCGCTCGACGGCATTACAGCAATTTTAGAATTTCTGCACAATGCATAAATGATATATTTCAGCCAAAAATTGCGGTGACGATGTGAAACATTCCAAGAATTTTCTCAAACAAGTTCCAGAAGTATTTAAAAACAGATGTACCTGCTCTAGCGTTTTCATATCAAGTGCAAGTCAGCGAAAATTTAACGGTCCATTTAAAGCGTTAATGTAAATATTTTTTCTGTACGCGTAAATTTTGAAGAACGGGTTTCTGTTTTCTCAATAGCGTAGAGGTATTACACGCTTTTATAAACAGAAGATTCAACTTTGCAGTGTACGTTTTGTATTTTAAACGAAAAATTATTTTTCATTTAATTTTAATACATTCTACAATATTTCTTTATTTGTTTGTCGAACAACTATGTTGCTTTTGGCTATGGCTGGCTTTATATCTCGTAATGCCGGAGGTCAACGAAACCTGCCGAAGCTGAGGGGAAATTATGCAGTAAAATTTATGGTTAACGTGACAGACTTCCTTTTGTAAACTGATGGCAACAGTCGAACAACTTCTACTGCGCTCTCTGGATGCGCCACCCTACAACTGAGTTTTATCGGTTCATTGTACGCATTCTGTTAATATTTTTCATCAGGCGCTTATCAGTTTGCATTTTTCTTGCGCTGTTGAATATTTAAAGTGGCCAGTGCACAGATCAGAGTGGTAACAAAGCCTACGGAAAAACTCCAAAGCGTAAGCTTACTACACGACAGTCCATCAGAAAACGGTTCACCCCTGGTTTATACGCGGGCCAATACAGTGATTTTGCGATAATTTTTAAAGCAGCTCACATGTGAAATAAACTAAGATAGGTTTTATTCTTGAAAGGATTAAACTATAAAATTCTCGGAATATAAACCATAAAAATCAGTGTTACGATATAGAAAGTAGTAAATTAGTGACATTTTTAAAGTATATGAAGTGTTGAATTTAAAATACACTTGAGAGAACCTCAAGATATCTTACATTCAAATTAACCCCTTTTCATATTGAGTTGCCTATGGTCAACTCAGCGCAGTGTATATACGTTATAATATCGCACCGTGTTTAACAATTGCAACACGTATACATAGTACTAAATATAGTACTAAATGACCACAGACGTGAGAGCCCCCTCTGGATCTAGCGTCAAGCTCCTATAGCTGAGTGGTGATGGTATACGCCTCCCACCAGTTACTGGAGTTCGAATCCTAGCATAAAAGTAGGTCTCAAGGGAAATAGAAAATATTCATTCGAGAAGGTTAATATCTCGTAGTTTTAGAACACAATTTTTTTTTCAAATCAACTATTTTACGAATCAATTTTTTTAACTTAATCCTGCTACAAAGGCCCAGATTTCTGAACAACCTTAGAATTTAAGTTCCAAAATTAAGGCAATACGCGCTGGGCGTACAAACGAGATCTAAATATTGTCTCAAACTTTCGATTATTTCTCAAATGCAACTGTTTTTGTGCACCTCACTAAATAGTTCCCTTACTATTATATTCCATATGATGGTAAAGCACATTTAGTAAACATAAAAGCAAAAGAAAATGCGACTATAAACCCAAACAAAAATCACAAACCAGGCACTAAACAGAAAATAACAACTCTGTAGAAACATTCAATCGGAGTACACGAACACTTTGCAATCATTGCATGAAAAATTAGAAACGGTTATTTCTGCCAAAATACAAAACAAACCCGTCAAATGTGCATTCAGTTTCGACGCATTGCGTATTCTGTTCAATTTATCGCTGATGGTGGACTAATAAGAGTATATTTGATGCCACGCGATTCAAGCCGTTGAATCAAATCTGTCTTTTCGAAAAGCGCCCCGGGAGCAAAGACTCCACCTCTATAAAAATTAATGCAATACAAAGAATCTTGACCGCTTGTTACTGCTGCTATTTGGAAAATACCACAGTTTTAATTATAAAAGTATAACAGACAACACAGATCCGAAAACTGCAGCGTAGAGTTTTTAATAAAAATGTTAACAACGGAGCCAGAACCCGCCGAGCTAACAAAATCGGACCCAAAATCAAATTTAACCAGTGCCGAAATCAAACGCCAACTTCTTGATACTTAAATTTTGTTATAAAATTACATACACGTTTTAGTTATATAAAGCTAAGCACTACACGGAGTTTTCTATCCTGAAATATTAAATCAATTCATCAGATAACGTACCCTGGAGGCAAACTGTGCCGTTCCTCGACAATTGTCTGGGCGCACGCAACCAGGCAAGCCGATGTCGCAACGTAGCCAGGGTCTGCAATTAAAATAGAAGATATTCTGTTAAAAATTCGATTAAATTTCGAAATGATTTGGATGAGACAAAATTATACTTTTTGAAACTAGAATATTTTTTGCAAATTAAATTTCCTGCCATTTACTACTTAGCTGCGTTTTACATCAAAAAAGTTCAGGTAAGGCTCTTATTTAGATATAGACACAAAAAAGTCCAAACAGGTTAAGCTAGAACTGCTAATCTGCTTCGCAGCCTTAACTGTAATCAAACATTGCGGAAAATTTTTAAAAACATTTTTTCACCTGGGCCATCTACACGAACAACAATGTCAGTATCTGGAGCCGTTGTGTGTTTTTCGTCTCGGCTTGCCATCGTATCTGACCAGCCATTGCCGAACAGCCAATACGAGAAACCGGCTTCTTTTACCTGTAACATTTCAAGTCGCTTGGTCCGTTGCATTTACATAGAACAGACGCTTCGCTTGGCGCCTGTTTTCCCACAAAACTCAGTCTTGCTGATTCATCGAGTTTTGCTGTCCCTTTCAATAATCAATATTTACAAAACTTTGCAATAATTCATAATTCTTACAACAAAATAGAAATTTTCTGTATCCATTGCCACAAAATATACTAACTGGACTTCCATCCATTGCCACAAAACATTACTAACAGGACTTCTTTAATATCCAAGAAGTAGTACTTGGCTAGGATAGCTTCTAATTGCAATCAAAAAGCTAACAGTTCGAAAGCCATAGTACGATGCTCAATGCATGTGCATTTACCGTCCATAAAGCTAAAAGTACACCAAAAATTTATAAAAGAAAACTTGCCTGTTCGCGTGTTGGTCCCTTTTTTGTAAATTTTCCAAACGTGAATATTTCAGGATACTGAAATTTCAAAACATAACCGCGAAGTCCATCTCATAGTACTATATATTATCTATCAAAATATTTCCCCCAAATTAAACTTTTTTAATGTTAATAATAACATAGTATTGCGCGTTTGCTAGCATATTTGGTTGCTTTACTCAAATTGTGTTGTGCAATGATGATTTACAGAGGTAGAATGTAGCTTTCAGAAAAAGATTCAGCTTTTGGATGCATGGTTTACTAAAATCCTTTAAAGTGCCGCAATTTAGACAAAAACTTAGAAAATGTACGTACCTTTTCCAATAATTCACGACCCTTTTGGATATTTGCCATCGCAAAAAACATTATACCCCAAAGTACAAAGCAAATCGAATTGAAAAGAGACCCACATCGAAAGAATGTATTTATAGCAAACTGAAATATCACAATATTGTTAAATTAAATTCAAGCCTCAGAAGTCTCACGACTAAGCTTTGCATGTGAACGTAATGTCAAGTCGATAATCGTGGGATTTTCTAACGTTCAGAAAGGCATCTATGGCGAGATATAACAAAATCTCTTAATATACAACATAATAATGTGTACTTAAATTATATGCTTAACGAAAATGTAACTTTAATCCTAAACCACAACATTCACTATGCAATTAAATCACACATTTAAAATACTGCAATAAGAATTCACTTACAGGCCGTTCATTTCGGTTTACGTAATCGTACATCAGTGAGCGGTACACTACTGATTTATCAGATCCCATGAAAGGCAGACACCATCCTTCAACGCCATCATGATAAAACATTGGCTTTCTAAAGTAAAAACAAGTTTATGCCCACAAAATGACAAAAGAATGGCTATTGCAAGGCAGAATATCAGTAAGCTATAAAACAGTACAAATCATTTTCTGTGTATGCCAAGGTATTAAGAGTGGGTTGATAAGTGTTCAACGTTCATTTTAAAGCCATATAGAAAGTTTAAACCAAACTCAAGAAATGCACTACGGCGAAAGAAGTCTCAATCTCAGTTTAAACTTTCTGAGACTCTCGTAGTCTCAGTCTCAGATTTTGAAAAGCTAAGTCTCGGTATTGGTTGCAGGAGGTGTAAGTATGAGGTCTATCAAAATTTTTCTAGCTGGATTCCGTTTCACAGCTGTGAACTATAAAAACAAGCATACAAGGTTGCAGAAAACACAGCCGGTGCCATGGTAACGTGCAATCTGATATCCGTTTAGTACGAACATTTTTGTACATATGTTGCAAATATACACCGGAACCTCTGGTATTTCAATATTAACATTCAGACGAATTCATGATCATGAAAAATAATTAATAAGGGTTGCGCCATACTTTTGTGGACGTCCGGTGCAGTCCGTCTCCGTCCGGCACCATACGGTATCGTACGTAAGTATGTGCCGATACTAAAAATTTTGCCGATGCCGATTCCAACTTCAATACTCCATGCTTAATCAAGAGATAGAATGCTATATTACATCATCATATGAAGACTTGAACCTTAACGATCATTAACGATTAAAACTTTATAAGAACGGTTCATTTCAATTAATTTTTTCAAACACAAACATAAGAGAGAACTCAGTTTCCCTGAAAAGACACACTGATATAAGCCCAGAAATGAAATTGATAGCATTCCAATTGATTGTTAAGTGCAAAAACTATCGGCAAAAAATCGGTTATGTTTTTGCAGTGCCGATGCCGATATTCACGGAAAGTGCCGATTGCTACTGATGCCGATTAATCGGCACATCCCTAATCGTACGTGCGTAGTTCAAGTACAATGCCGCACGGTGACGTACAATGATGGACGGCGCCGTATGACGAGTATAGCGTCCCCCTAATACGTACATTCCTATGCTTTACGTAATACGAAACGCTACGTATTATGGCTTTATATCCGGTACCCGTTTAACAAAAACAGAAGCAAAGTTAATCAATTAGACTGTTAACATACGCTTTTCATAACGTGCACGAATGTTGCGAAAGATAACGAGAAAATAAAAAAGCGCTACAAAATGATTTTAAATATTGTACAACTTTGATAGACTTTACTTTTGCGCTTAATCAGGTGCTGTTAAACGGGAAAATATGTTGACGAGAGTGTTAGCTGTTTCTCTGATCAGCAATTCATCAGTTTACTTAAGAAATGAGACATTCTTAGACACATATATTTTTTCAGCCATGCCAATCTTTAAAAATTAAAATTTAAATGACCACGTCAATATTCGTTCCCTCATAGATAGACAGATATTGAGACGAAGGTGTATGTGTGCAGGCTACAGAGATTTAATACACTACCATTCCTTATTGTATCGGTAACTACTGGCAAGCGGTCACAATATTTGAATAGATTTTACCACAAAACAAATAAAATTTCTACACAGATCAGCACAATTTTTTGCAACTTAAGATGAAGTAGTAACTTTGTGTATTGTCTCATTTAAATAAAATGAAAATGTGACACTGCTATTTTAAGGTTTTGCAGATGCTTTTAAGCCTGCGGAGCCCACACAGAGCTCTGACGAATAAACACATTCGAAATTTCTTTAGCTTTCACAAACAAAATGCCCACTTCAACATTAAATTGTTTTATATTGGGATGAGAACAGAAAAGCGCAAAGTTAGATGAGTTTGAATCTAACTCCCTAATCGAATTGTGCTTAATTTCATTACGATTTTTCCACAAATCCATGTTGCATAGCTCACTTATAGCTGCTTAGTACACTTGTCAAATACACTTAAAAGAGTTAGAATAAAGACTGGTTGTATGTTTGTCAACATACTTTAATACGAGTCATATGCAACCAAATTATCGTTTACCACTCCATACAACATACATAAAGAAAACTACTGAATTGTATAAGCTGGCTTCTCCACAGCTTGAAAATTTCCGCCGGGGGGGCGTGTCCTGGGGGGGCCCCAGGAGTTTCCTGGGGGGCAGCTAATTTTGCTGGGGGGTAGTTTTCCTGGGCCCCCCCAGATGATCTGGGGGGTCCTGGGGGGCAGGCTCAAAATTTTGCAAGCCGACTTTTTGGACCAATTTTTATTCTAGATCGTGTTTCCAACTCAACTGAAGATTACTCATCGCTCCACATGACAAAAATTCCCCGCAAACGCTAATAACAATAATTTTAACTAATATTACTGACAACTTTACCAGAAGTTGAAAGAAGCACAATTATATAAAATATAGATAATCTATAATTGAAACTGTGATTAACATATATTTTATATATTAGTCACAGCTTCAATTTATCATAAGGCTCAGGCGGGTTGAACATGTTGCTGCAAGGTACTTTCGAATGCTGTATGCCCTGAAACGGTCTTTATATAATTGTGCTTTTTTCAGTTCATTATTGAATTGTACTAGTTACTACCGGTATTTGTAACGCTATTAAAAAATTATGAGTACTCAGCGTAATATAAAATCACATTTTGCCGAATATCCGCCAAAAAAGTCCAGGTCTATATGTTTTAACATTGAAAATTTTTGGCTTAGCAAAGTCCTGGGGGGCCCAGCAAAAAAATTTGCTGGGGGGCGGCCGAAAATTCGCCGGGGGGCCTTTCCTGGGGCGGCAAAATTTTCGCCGGGGGGAAAAATGAAAATTTCGAAAAGTGCTGGGGCCCCCCCTGTGGAGAAGCCAGTATAAGTACCAAAGAAATTCAAGTCGTAAACCAATTTTTTCAACAGAATCTTTGATATATCAAAAGATTACGGATAATTTCTGACTGATGCACTGAATACATGAGTTGCAATTTAATTTTGAGAATAACATGATTCCCAAACACTGCAAATTCTTTCATAAACTCCAAATTCGTGAGAGAATTATGAATCGAAACATTCTGTCTAAAATTATTTTATGCTTAGTAGTTAGAGTGTATTTAAGAGAAAGAAGTATTATCTCATCGTCATCGACACTTGTTGTAACATGAAAAACAGCCGATTGCCCAACAAATTCTTTCAACAGAGACAAGTTCTTCAAAAACTTTATGGGCCTCCGCAGCTCCCCTACAAATGGAAGCCCCGAATTCTGTATGAGGACTTCAGACATTTCTTTCTGAAATTCAAGAAGCTGTTGGCATAAATAGAATATCGCCATGCGACTCTAGTAGATTTGACGTGCCATTGCATCTAGTAAGTATCAATATTTTAACAGCGTTACACCAAAAACGAACTTTTAAAGACGTCACAGGGCATACATACGTCATAGACTGGTATGAATGAAATCAGTTTGATGCCTTTTGTATGAAATCAGTTGATGCCTTTTGTCATGCGTGTAACATAATATACAATATATTACGTACCGTTTTGGCAATGGAAAATCGGATATCGGAAGCCGTTGTTTAAACAACTTTTTGCGTATTGGACCCAACTCTTTGCGATTCGCAATTCCGTAGATCATTGAGTGGAATGTACCAAAGTTAATGCTTCCACCCTTTGAACCAGTTTTGAATTCAGCAACAGTTTCGATGCCATTCGTATCACCTATAAAAATGATCCAATAAATTTCCAACAGGTTCGAAATTTCAGCTTGCTGTATAGCGGTTCATCAACATGAATGGAAATATGATTGATTATATAAGTCTAATAAAGTTATTTATTATATGCGATTGTTCTTCAACTGGATCCTAAGCTAAACGCGATTTGATCTAGCACTAGCACGTACTAAATTATAAAGGACACTTCTAACCTGTAATGCATGCAGCCACTCCAACGGTCGTAAACTACTGAATAATATGTACTTTAGAGGATGCCAAGTTAGCTTCGGAGAGCCACATTCCTGCGGTTGTGGTCCCGAACACCATAAGTTGCTTTTAACAAACTGACACAAATCCGGGCTAACACTTTAATTTAATTCAGCAAACATATATTTTTGTTCACTGGGCTTTTTGAAGTACTTATACTTATCATTCGGAACCAAGTTCACTGCCAAACTTGTACCTTAATACGTATAACGGTTCATTCAACAGGGATGGGCGGTAGACCAAAGAGGTAAAAAAGCGATGGCCATTGGCAATCACAAAAATTTTCCTTAGATCGCATTTTTGGCCCGGAAGTACTTGCGCATTTAATATTCGGGACCATAGCAGTACGTAATCCGTTATTATATGATGACCATATGAAAGAGTTTGCATATGGAGCTTGCACTTGCATACCAGGCATTTTTTGCTTCAAATACTGGATCCCCGTTTCAATTGGAATGCTGTCGAAACCGCAAGCGCCTACCACGTAGCAACCATTTTGTTTGGCTAGCTCGTCGTAGTTCAACTGCATTGATTCCAAATACTAGAACCACAAATCTATCAAATAAAACTATAGTCGGCCTAATGAATAATAAGTTAGAACGTTTGTATGGGCTATTGACTATTACCTTGAGTGAAAATGACAAAATGATATTCGACCAAAACTAGCGTGAAAGAATGAGAATTGAAATAGGTACTTATTTATTCAGTGACACAATGAATAGCAAAATTCGCATTAGAATCTTTTTGAATTTTTTTTGGACAGGCGCGTACACAGGATTTGATTTCGGAGTGGGTCCGCTCCCATACACATACACATTTAAGCTAATCTATTGAGAATGACACAACGGCCCGCAAAATTCTCCATATAGAATCTTTCGGAAAATTTTTAACAGTCGCATATGCAGGATTTGATATCGGAGGGGGTCCACTCTCATACACAGCAGATTTAAGCTCCGGACCGTATTTTTTAACTTTTCCGTCAAACCAATTCTAATCCACTGCACTGCTGCACAAATTTTCAAAAAATTTGCTATGATTTCAGTTCCGGTACGTACTGGACTCTGTTAGGGTATCGATTCTTGCAAAATTGGCGTGCATGGCACATTTTGGCTATCAGACATTAGAAAATATGCGCGCCATAAATCTACAGCGCAGTCCAGGTCGGTATACGTATCCCCCACTTTCTGAGCATTTGCTGGTTCGCGGCGGAGTGTTGGGGTATCAATCGTGCCCACCCGGTTCGCAACCGGGGAAAATTTCTGAATGGGTGGCAGCAGAATTGTTAACAAAGCATCGGCTGCACTTGCCAGTGTATAGTTACGTTTAAAAATAAGCACATAGTCAAAAACAACCATATAAATAATAAACACAAATCAAATATATAACACACATGATCTAGAGGGAGAAGGTACGTTTAATCCACACTTTTGATGTTTTTCCCAAAAATGTAAGAAACGTAAAATTAGCCGGGAGAAGCAATCTTGATTGGGGAAGAGGCTGAACCAATGGAAAATCTTAAGTGGAAGGTGGCTTTTCATAAGAGTGGGTACTCCCAGTAGCGACCCCACAGTTTTGCGTTTAAAGACTTTACAAAAACAGTTAATGTCCGTAATTTGTTAAAGGCGTGACTAGATATATACGCGTCATAAAATCAGGTAAATCCGGTTCCTGCATTTGATTCAGGATTTGGGCATCCTAAATGGTGCGTTTACACCATTAAATGCCATAAAATAGCCTTAAAATGAATTTTTCGGTAACAATTATTTTTGTTTTGTGGTTCCGGTATTTTTTGACTTTCGGCTGCACCCTGCTTACAATTGGTTCACCGCTGATATCAACATGCGACGTTCCATTTTCAACGCATGCTTTTACAACTGGTTCCCCATAGAAGCGATACTAAAACAAAAAACTTAATCACTGTTATCAACACCATGTCGCACCCAGTAAGCGTAATTGAAAGATCACTCGATGGATATATATACGTAATTTTAACGTAGGTAGTCCCAACAAATTATTGTGGTTCCAATTTCACGTAAATAAATGATGGAACAAACTAATGTGCAACAACAGTAAAAGTTAAGGTGTACGTATTTCGCTATTTTTAAAAACGTTGGCGTTGCAGAGTTGGAATCAGTTCAACTAGTACTGTACGTAATCATTAAAACAATGAATTATAACGAATCAAAGCATAAGCGATTAAATCTGTCATTTTTCAGAAGCTATAAATTAAATTATTTAAAACTTGAAAACGAACACCATCGTAACCTTACAAATTTTTCTGTTCTTCATCCATGCAAAATTGAGAAATTCAATCGAAACTTTCGGTTTTGACTATGTTTGTTCTGACGAATATTTTGCGTTTGAGAAAATTTAATAAACCTTTTGTCATATGCCCTGTGAACGTACCGGACCAACAACATTCAACACAACCTTCGCTGATTTCGCCATATTCACTAGACTAGGCTCGTCGTTTACGTCAGCAATTATCACAGGAACAGTACTGAGGTCTTTTCCTATATTTCAATAGCGGGTAAAATTATTATTGAGCGAAGCTCGGAGTTTCGCTCAGCGTTTTATTGTTTGTGCACGGGTTCGAAAGGTAGATCTCCGTCTGTTCGTCCATCCGCCCATTCGAAAGGAATCCTAAGACCGCTGAACTGATTTCAATAAACGTTTTTTGTTTGAACGCCCGTCATCCTGGGGTGTTAACTTCGCATTGGTGTTTTAAAATTGTATGCCACTGAATATAGTTAGCTAAAAGCTAATTTGCATATATACTAGCTTAATTGCTTAAGTGTGTTCGAACTTCGGTTAATACATGTAGTCCCACTACGACTGGTTATTGAGCGAAGCGAAACTCCGAGCGAAGCTCGGAGTTTCGCGAAGCGTTTTATGTTTTGTACTTGGGGGTCGAAAGGTGGATGTCCGTCCGTCCGAAAAGAATCTCAGGAACGGCTGAACCGATTTTAATACACTTTTTTGTTTGAAAGCAAATTATCCTGGGGTGTTAACCTCGCATTGGGGTTTTAAAATTTTGAGCCGTTTATTAGCTACAGGCTAATTTGCATAATTAATTCAGCCTAAATTAGTACTTTCCACAATATTTCACTAATTATTACAGTTAGAAGCAATCTAATTTTAGCATTAAAGGGTTTTTGGGTGCACGGAATCTGCGTAGACTGTTTTCAAACCTCCAAAACCGATTATTGAGCAGTTAGCTAATAGATAATTTGCATATTACCATAGGTTATAAGCCTAAATTAGGACTTTTTACAATATTTCACTAATTATTAAGATTAAAAGCAACATAATTTCAGCACTAAAGGGTTTTTAGGTGCATGGAATTTGAATAAATAGTTTACAAACATCCAACAAGACAAAACTAGGACTTTTTAAATTATTCCAAAAATTATTAGGGTGGCTGAAGAGTTTTTGGGTGCGAGGAATCTGAGGAAATTGCTTACAAACCTCCAAAACCGTAAATGAATAGTTAGCTAATAACTAATTTGCATATTACCTTAATTGCTTACGTGTGTTCGAGCTTCGCTCAATAAATGTAGTCCCACTACGACTGGTATATTGCATTACGTATATACGTACGTACGTAAGCACGCTTGCTTTTGAGACTTTAAGTAATACGTATATACTATGAATTCTTAGCACGAATATATACTGTTATATATTTTATAGTTGTGAACACCAGCGTATAATCGACCATCGTGACAGTTGTAACGCGTCCGTTATATGCTTCAACATCAAAATCATTTGGTTCACATCTTACCCTCACTTTGTACATATTATATACAAGTATGTCACCAAAAACAAATAGGAAATTAGCTTACCAATTCTAGACGAGACATTTTTCAGCATCTCTTTCAACTTAGCTTCATTTCTTGCTGCAACAGCCCAAGTTTTGTTCCCGATGGTGTTTGCTACCTCTTCGACAACGTACTCACCCGTGAAACCAGTGGCGCCAAATATAACAAAGTCGTAGCGAGTCATAGTTATAAATAAACAATTTTACTACGCACAGCCAATACACTTAACGATGCCTGCAAAAGACGACCTGACCAATTGAACACAATACGGGGTCACTGGAATGGCGTTGATGCATGTTTATCTTTTTGCAGTTTTTATTTCATTGTACGAAGACACATGCATACACGTGCATATAGTACCAGAGAACAATATATCGGCCGCCTGAGCGAGAAGTCCGAGATTCGATTCCAAACAAGGTCATATGTTTCGGAGAAATTAAGTGGAAAAACCTTGTTTATTCGCAGTACTTCGGAGAAAGGAGTCTTCCCGACCGTGCAGTTCTGACATTTAGTATCAATCTGCAGTTCTGACATTTAGTATCAATCTGCAGTTCTGACATTGAGTATCAATCTACAGCGCAACACATGGTCACCCAATTAGCGCTATTTCGCACAAGGTGAATATCAGGGAACAACATATTTGCAAAAGAATTCCATTTGCAGTAAGGCTGCAGCTTGGATTCAGGATCGAAATTCTGGAAATGGCCGACTTTTTGCATTTACTTATCACGTTGATGCGTTTCTGATTTCCAGAAAAACACTAAATTTGGACGAGCGTCACGAATGTTTCCCATCTAGCCCTTAAACAAGGGCTTGTTGGTATAATTGGTGAGAGCTTGATCCAAATACGGTTTTTTATGTCAAAGTCAATGTTTATTCACAACAAATGTTGAAAAGGAGATAAGGCCTCACTATAACACAAACATATCGTACCAAAGTCTGGCATAAACGTCTGAAAATTGCTACGTCTAGTAAGTGTACGGTGTAGAATTCGAAATAGAATTTATTACTGCAGGAGAACAAGCTTAAATTTCCATCTCGCTTCTCCAGAGATTATACTGCAACTAGCTAGGTGAAAAATGGCGTAATTGCAGTATCCACTTCTAGGTATCTTAGTATTTTAAATATTGATAATGATGTCGCTATGACAAGACATACCTAAATGCAACAGGGTCTGAAATAGAACGAACACCTATAACATAGAAGGAACAACATGAAAAGAGGTAAACACAAATGAAGAAATAAAGCACACACAATATATCACGAAAATGATATTATGGGCATTGGTTGGAAGACGAATGAATGTTAAAAAGTTTGCAAAAGTGTCAATGCAAAAGATTAATGGCACAAATCAAGGTATTTGTGCCAGAATGACTAAAGCAAAGGTATGACAGGATTAAGTTCATAATGCTGGAGACAGGTCGAATTATCAGATGCTATTGAAAGACATAGCTAGGTTAAAGGATCTTTGAGTGTATTTTTGAGCTGGCTATGAACTGTTTCGCAGGGATGGGCGATCTTGGACAAAAAAGTGAGACCGAGACCGAGATCGCAACCCAACCTACCGAAATCGAGTCTTTTGGTCTCCGTCAATTTTTAATCGTTAACGAAAATAAATAAAAATAAGGTTTTTTAAGCAAAAGTTTTGAATATGTTTATTTGCTTTGAATTGCCGCTTCATACAATTAAACTAATAAATCGCCGCCAAACTTTTTCGCTATATTTTTCACTTGGCTGCTATCGTCATATCGTTCGAAAAGAAAGGCTCGGGACAAATCACACTGTCTCAAAACACTCTATCCTCGGTAGTCGGTACAAACCCTAATTTAGAGCTATAGTGTTGATTTTGCTCCCGCGCAAACGGAATACGTAGAGTGGAAAATTTTTAACATAGCGTGACGTTATAAATGCGGAAGACAATTTTTTAAACGATGCCTTCAATGTTTTGAACGCGAAAGTGCAACTCTTTGTGCTTTGTCACAATAAAATCATAGTGTTTTGGGTTTCTTTTCAAAAATAGAATTTTGGGTAACCGGAGAACTGGCTCTGTTTCCGGGCCAAAACCGCTAAGAAAAATTTTTGTGATTGCTTATCACTTTTTCACGTGTTCGGTCTCGGTTTGCACACTACCGAGACTGATACAAGCGAGACCGAGACCAGCCAAATTCCGAGATTTGCCGAGACCGAGAGCAAGACTGCCCATGTGCATGCACGTATTTTATTTTATCTACTATATATTGAAGTATTAATTTGTGTCTTATTGTTTAGTATCAAAGGAAAACGCTGTGCTCTAACCATAGTGATGCGCATGCACGTATTTTAATTTATCTATTATATAATGAAGTCAACATTTGATTTACACTTTTTGCCTGGGGACTCGCAAGGGGAAACTGAAGAGAAATTAAAGTTTGCAATCTGTCTGGGCTACGACTGTTTTGCATTAACTACAACGTACGGAGCTATTAATTCAGCGGGATGTTCTAATTGTAAGGTTCTTTTGCGGATAATATTATATTGAACTTTTCAGTCGTTATGTACTTGAATTTTGCATCACATTTTCACAAGTTGATCGTAAAAGAACTGAAAAATTTTATTTTCTGTATGCTATTTAAAATTTTGCTTAGAAAGTTTGTGTCATTGTTCATATCAAGTGGTTTCGGTTTATATATACTTTGCCAGTTTCAAAGCAAACATGTACATAAATAACTATCAGAAATGCGAGGCTCAATCTTTAGTCTCGAAAATTCCTGAGACTCGCGCATTATATAGTCTCAGTTTCAGCTTTTGAAAAGTCTCCGTCTCGATCTCAGAATCTCAGTCCCCTGGTAATGCTGCCAGCCAGGGCAACCGGAATTACAATTAACCGGAACCGGAATTTGAAAAAGTACCGCAACCGAAAAGTTCAACATACATGACACCGAAAAATTCATTTTAGTTTTTTGCTATATTATTATTGAAATAACCTTAGTTGAAGATAGGTTTTTACTTAATCTCCTGTATTTTTTTAGATTACCATTATCCATTTAACCGAAATTACACCTTCGATGGTTTATTTTCGGTGTATTTACAAATCAAATATATTTTAGTTTATCATCATTTTTGAGTAAAATGCTTAATTTTAACCGACCAAAGTTTAATACCGGAATTCTTAAATCTTGTAAAAGTTTACTGGAGTCAGAAGGTGAAAAACGCAGGAATCGGAATACCGGCTGCATGCTGATGCCAGCTAGGGTGCCAGTTGTGGCTAATTACTTATTATTTTTTTATTATTATATGAAAATTTATGCTATTGCATAACATTCCTATATGGACTAATGTTTTTGAGCGTTAGGACACCGTAAAAATTCGTGCTTTCGAATTTGTATGAAATGTTTCAGTATAGGTGCAAAAACTTTCAAAGACTCAAAAAACATCTCAATTCTCAGTTTCGAAGAATTTGAGACTGTTTTAGTCTTAGTCTTATCTTCTTCATTGAGAGTTCCATTCCTAGCTGTGCCTTTCGATCGATGCACGTTGCCGATTTTGTATGGTATATGTAGTAAATGTACATACGCATCTGAAATTTCGATTACGGATACGTATATATACTAGGAATAAAATAAACAAATGAAAATATTTGCTGCTTCTATTTCAGCGGTTTTTGATTGAGCTATTGTCAACGTAGCATTTATGATTATAATTTCAGACAGTTCGTCTTCTTCTGATAGTGACCAACGAAAGTCAAAATGCTTGGTGCCGCCGTCACAACAGTTGCTGTGTATGCTAAATTTGAACAATGTTGCACACGAAGTGACATGGCTTGAAATGCACGGTCGTAAAGTTAGCCTTGTAACACGAATATCTGGTAATGTTTCTTCTGATACTACGGCAAGTGAGCTTGGCAACTTCATTACCGACAGTCTGTCTGCGTCATACGATTTAGTATCAGTCGGCGTTAGTTCAGAAGTCGCCTTCGAAACATGTCTCCCTTTCTTAGATCGTTTGGATTTAATAGCCTTTGATCTGTCTGCGGACACAACAAAATCAAAGGAATTCGAGTGGCTGACGACGGATCATTTGCACCAAATTGCACAGTCTAGCGTTACTGTTGAAATTACGTACGGAACACTGATTGGAGATTCGTCTGTGCGTCAGACAATGTTTTCAATTGGCCGAAAAGTAGGTATTATTGAGCGGAGCTCGGAGTTTCGTGAAGCGTTTTATGTTTTGTACTCGGGGGTCGAAAGGTGGATGTCCGTCCATCTGCGGTTCCAAAGGAATCTTAGGAACCACTGAACCGATTTACATAAACTTTTTTGTTTGAAAGCTTATTATCCTGGGGTGGTAACCTCGCATTGGGGTTGTAAAATTTTAAGCCGTTTGTTAGCTACAGGCTAATTTGCGTAATTGGTTAAGCCTAAATTAGGAGTTTGTACTGTATTTCACTAATTATTAGGGTTACAAGCCATCTAATTTCAGCATTAAAATGATTTTGGTTAGCTAATACCTAATTTTCATATTAGCATTAATTGATAAGCCTCAATTAGGACTTTTTAAATCATTACACTGATGATTAGAAAAAAGTAGGGTGGGCTAAATTGCGTTTGTGCTTCATAAATAAGAATGTTGAACTTGACTGATTAAAAAAGTAACTATGTTCGAACTTCGCTCAATACATATAATTCCACTACGATTGGTTTGGTAGCCAGATATTAACACTGCGTTGTTATGTATGTACGCTACCATCTTTTAGTCTAGCCGTGGACAAATTTTTGGTAGTGTTATGCATGAGTGTAAGAGGGTAACGCGTAACTGCATCAATTGAATGTATTAGTCTAGGTATTGTCGTGGTGAACTTTCGCTTAATAGTATTTAAAGTTGTCGCTGCTGTAAAATCTGATTTGTAACCTTGCGGCAGACAACCCAATATTTCATGATGTGGATCAAAGTTAAACATTTTGTCTATATGCCAGGTTCGATTGAATTATACCAATACAGCATTTTGCATCGGACCGGGTATAGCGTTTAAATTTTTGCACTTTATTATTAATTGTTAAGTGTTAACTTGTATTGTTGATTTTGCAGTTGATAAGTGAGATTCATGACTTATCTGGAAATGCAATCGTAGCAAAATGGCCATTTTTAATTAGTGAGCTTCTATGGTATTTGTCACATCACATGTACTTTAGTTGTGGTCATTAGTCAAAGAAAATGGCGTCAATTTAGTTCTTTCAAGTGGTTCGGGTCGACTAATGGATATGCGGGCCCCATGTGATATTGTCTCATCTTCGCACTCTTATTCGACATTCTACTGTGGATATAGGAAAAGCAGCAATTACTACCAAACGCCGATTTGGTGTTAAAGTCGTGCTGCTGATCGTAGAACAAAAATATCGAAAGGTAAGAGTACATCACAATGTTTTATTTTTTTTTTTTTTTTTTTTTTTTTTGGGGCCGGTTATTTAGCCTGTATTTGAAAATTTTCCGGAACGGACCGGAAAGGCCGGAAAGTGAAAATGCATTTCCATTTATTTTATCTTATTTTTTGTCTATTATTTGTGATAACTTAGTCGAAAATAGGTATTTTTTATTTGTTGTATTTTAGATTTTCATCATCGCTGAAGTGAAATCCCCATCATGGATTATATTGGAGTAAAAGTGGCTTTCAAAAGATTCTTAAAATTAGCAAGTTAAGAAACGGCAAACTATAATCGAATTTTTGTGTCGGCTCCGGACGGCGGGGTGAATGCGGCGGCGGTTCGGTTGCCCCCTATATATATATATATATATATATATATATATATATATATATATATATATAAAACATTGTGATGTACCCTTACCTTCGATATTTTTTTGTTCTACGATCAGCAGCACGACTTAACACCAAATCTGCGTTGGTAGTAATTGCTGCTTTTCCTTATATCCACAAGGGAATGTCGAATAAGAGTGCAAGATGAGCAACATCCACATGGGCACGCATATTCCCATGAGCCGAATCCAAACTTCAAAGCAAACGATGAAATTGACGCCCACTTTTCTTTCCCACTAATGACCACAACCAAAGTACATGTGACGTGACAAAAGTACCATAGAAGCTCACTAATTAAAAATGGCCATTTTGCTACGATTGCATTTCCAGATAAGCCATGAATCTCACTTATCAACTGCAAAATCAACAATACAAGTTAACACTTAACAATTAATAATAAAGTGCAAAAATTTAAACGCTATACCCGGTCCGATGCAAAATGCTGTATTGTGTATAATTCAATCGAACCTGGCATATAGACAAAATGTTTAACTTTGATCCACATCATGAAATATTGGGTTGTCTGCCGCAAGGTTACAAATCAGATTTTACAGCAGGACAAGTTTAAACACTATTAAGCGAAAGTTCACCACGACAATACCTAGACTAATACATTCAATTGATGCAGTTACGCGTTACCCTCTTACACTCATGCATAACACTACCAAAAATTTGTCCACGGCTAGACTAAAAGATGGTAGCGTACATACATAACAACGCAGTGTTAATATCTGGCTACCAAACCAATCGTAGTGGAATTATATGTATTGAGCGAAGTTCGAACATAGTTACTTTTTTAATCAGTCAAGTTCAACATTCTTATTTATGAAGCACAAACGCAATTTAGCCCACCTACTTTTTTCTAATCATCAGTGTAATGATTTAAAAAGTCCTAATTGAGGCTTATCAATTAATGCTAATATGAAAATTAGGTATTAGCTAACCAAAATCATTTTAATGCTGAAATTAGATGGCTTGTAACCCTTATAATTAGTGAAATACAGTACAAACTCCTAATTTAGGCTTAACCAATTACGCAAATTAGCCTGTAGCTAACAAACGGCTTAAAATTTTACAACCCCAATGCGAGGTTACCACCCCAGGATAATAAGCTTTCAAACAAAAAAGTTTATGTAAATCGGTTCAGTGGTTCCTAAGATTCCTTTGGAACCGCAGATGGACGGACATCCACCGTTCAACCCCCGAGTACAAAACATAAAACGCTTCACGAAACTCCGAGCTCCGCTCAATAATACCTACTTTTCGGCCAATTGAAAACATTGTCTGACGCACAGACGAATCTCCAATCAGTGTTCCGTACGTAATTTCAACAGTAACGCTAGACTGTGCAATTTGGTGCAAATGATCCGTCGTCAGCCACTCGAATTCCTTTGATTTTGTTGTGTCCGCAGACAGATCAAAGGCTATTAAATCCAAACGATCTAAGAAAGGGAGACATGTTTCGAAGGCGACTTCTGAACTAACGCCGACTGATACTAAATCGTATGACGCAGACAGACTGTCGGTAATGAAGTTGCCAAGCTCACTTGCCGTAGTATCAGAAGAAACATTACCAGATATTCGTGTTACAAGGCTAACTTTACGACCGTGCATTTCAAGCCATGTCACTTCGTGTGCAACATTGTTCAAATTTAGCATACACAGCAACTGTTGTGACGGCGGCACCAAGCATTTTGACTTTCGTTGGTCACTATCAGAAGAAGACGAACTGTCTGGAATTATAATCATAAATGCTACGTTGACAATAGCTCAATCAAAAACCGCTGAAATAGAAGCAGCAAATATTTTCATTTGTTTATTTTATTCCTAGTATATATACGTATCCGTAATCGAAATTTCAGATGCGTATGTACATTTACTACATATACCATACAAAATCGGCAACGTGCATCGATCGAAAGGCACAGCTAGGAATGGAACTCTCAATGAAGAAGATAAGACTAAGACTAAAACAGTCTCAAATTCTTCGAAACTGAGAATTGAGATGTTTTTTGAGTCTTTGAAAGTTTTTGCACCTATACTGAAACATTTCATACAAATTCGAAAAGCACGAATTTTTACGGTGTCCTAACGCTCAAAAACATTAGTCCATATAGGAATGTTATGCAAGAGCATAAATTTTCATATAATAATAAAAAAATAATAAGAAATTAGCCACAACTGGCACCCTAGCTGGCATCAGCATGCAGCCGGTATTCCGATTTCTGCGTTTTTCACCTTCTGACTCCAGTAAACTTTTACAAGATTTAAGAATTCCGGTATTAAACTTTGGTCGGTTAAAATTAAGCATTTTACTCAAAAATGATGATAAACTAAAATATATTTGATTTGTAAATACACCGAAAATAAACCATCGAAGGTGTAATTTCGGTTAAATGGATAATGGTAATCTAAAAAAATACAGGAGATTAAGTAAAAACCTATCTTCAACTAAGGTTATTTCAATAATAATATAGCAAAAAACTAAAATGAATTTTTCGGTGTCATGTATGTTGAACTTTTCGGTTGCGGTACTTTTTCAAATTCCGGTTCCGGTTAATTGTAATTCCGGTTGCCCTGGCTGGCAGCATTACCAGGGGACTGAGATTCCTGAGATCGAGACGGAGACTTTTCAAAAGCTGAAACTGAGACTATATAATGCGCGAGTCTCAGGAATTTTCGAGACTAAAGATTGAGCCTCGCATTTCTGATAGTTATTTATGTACATGTTTGCTTTGAAACTGGCAAAGTATATATAAACCGAAACCACTTGATATGAACAATGACACAAACTTTCTAAGCAAAATTTTAAATAGCATACAGAAAATAAAATTTTTCAGTTCTTTTACGATCAACTTGTGAAAATGTTATGCAAAATTCAAGTACATAACGACTGAAAAGTTCAATATAATATTATCCGCAAAAGAACCTTACAATTAGAACATCCCGCTGAATTAATAGCTCCGTACGTTGTAGTTAAAACAAAAAAACTCGAGCCCAGACAGATTGCAAACTTTAATTTCTCTCAAATTCCCTTGCGAGTCCCCAGGCAAAAAGTGTAAATCGAATGTTGACTTCA
>JASANG010002960.1:0-69401 GCA_030248215.1 Enoplolaimus lenunculus
CCGAGCTTTGGGCTTACCGGACAGCGATTCCACAGATCAGTGGCGACGCTTCCAGGGTCCACCCGCCCTTTTCTGATCAACTCACATTATACTGTGCAGAAAAGCATCTCACACCAGAATTCGGTGCTCACCCGATGTCACTTACTAAGTTTTCGAACCTATACAAGATGATGGACATATCCACATCTCTACAATTTCCGAATATATACGGTGGACAATTTAATTAACCCTTTCTCACATGAATATTTTATATTTCCCCTGAAACCTACTTTTATGCTAGGATTCGAACTCCAGTGACTGGAGTGGGAGGCGTATACCATCACCACTCAGCTATATGAGCTTGACGCTCGAGCTCGATGGTGCTCTCACGTCTTGTGGTGATTTAGTACTATGTATACGTGCTGCAATTGTTAAACACGGTGCGATATATACTATTTAACGTATATATGCTGCGCTGCGCTGAGTTGCCTACGGGCAACTCAATGTGAGAAGGGGTTAATTTAAAAATTGGAGTGCAATTATAAAAATGTTTAAGCATAAAACTGAAAGACTTGTGTTTAAGTAGAATTTTATGTAAATGTTAAAATGCCAGTTTATACATGGGGGTTCGGAAAATTAGGCCAGTTGGGCCATGGTAATTTTGATGATTGTCACACACCAACTCAAGTAAACAACATCGCACGCACGCGTAATCGGAAGTTCAAACCGTCATCAGAATTTCAACGAATTGGTCAAATCTCAACTGGAGCTTTGTTTACTGCTGTCTTGACTCAAAAAGGCGATTTGTATGTTTGTGGATGCGGCAAACATGGACGATTGGGTCTTGAAAGATCCGTCGACAAATTAAGTTGTATGACGCCTGTTTTGGTGGCGAAAGATACTAAAGTTTCCCAGGTAAACATTGCGTCATAAGTTCGAATTTCTACCCAAAAATTGAATATATTAAATTTCGACATATGTTAATCATTGGGGACTTCTTAGTAAACCTAAGCTTAGACTAACACCTAAGCCTATTAAATACTTATAAACCTAAGCGTGTGTCTAAATATTAGCGTAAGCCTGAACCTACGTTTTATATACTCTATCTAAAAGTGTCGCAATCTCAATGAGCAGGCACTATAATAAACATTTCTTCACAGAATTGCGGACGTTTACCGGCCACTGTAAAGAACAGGGGCGGAACAGTATTCTAGGCATATTCCTAAGCCAAAGCCTAAGACTAAGACTATTCAGCGTAAGAATGTAGCATACTCATAAATCTAAGCCTAAGCCAAGCAAAAAGTTCTGAGCCCGGATTTATACCACAATCCAAACGCTGAATTTTACCGTTAATAGTCCAATTATTCCTGTGTTATCGAGTGTCTCAAACTGACGTACGTTTAAATTTCAGCACCGGTGATTCGGTTCCATTTTGAACTCTATGGTTTGACCCCCAAAAGCATGAACCATAATACTATTCATTTCATAATCTTTCAACTTTTGATGAGAAAATTAAATATAACGTAATCGCTGGTGTTGAAATTGAAACGTACCTCCGTTTTGCACTCGATAATACAGGTATGATGGGACTAACAGTATTATAGAGTGTCAAACTGAGTTACGTTCAAATTTCACCACCAGACTGATCCGGTTCCACTTATAATTTGAAGTCTACGGTCTGATTCCTAACGCATGAGCAATAAATACTACTTTATGTTTCAACTATTGAGAAATTTAATATCAAACCCTAGACTTTCATGCTGCACAGGCATGTTTCGCTTTTACCTTAAACCTCAAGCAACTTTGAACTCCTGACTACACTATACATAAATTACAGTGAGTTGATTTCAACTCAGAATGAGTTGATTTCAATCAGAGGCCTGAGCTCTGAATTAAGTCTTTCAGAACTCAGAATTCTGAACTGATTGAACTCATTCTGAGATAATAAACCCGGAATTAAATCAGCTCAGAGTGAGTATAGGTTTACTGTTTCATTACCTCAGAAATAGCCAAGAATAACCTTTTACCCCTTTGATGCCAAAGGCTGTATTTTTTGCTAGATTTCAACTGGATCGTGGCATTCCGCAGCAATCACATTCCTTGGACGATTGTACACTTGGGGCTATAACGGATCCGGTCAATCTCATGGTATTTTGGGCCGTTATGCCGAAAACGGTGTCTTGCCTCCACGATTTTGTTCTGTACCCGGACAAGTCAATTGTCTACACAAAACAACAATAAAGCAAGTGTCTTGTGGGCACAACTTTACGTTGGTTAATAGCGTTGATGGCGAGGTAATTTATATGATGGCAGTGTTAAAATTGAATATTCAAACTAAACTTGTGACCTATTAAAAGTTACCAAATGTACCCGCGATCAAACTGCGGTCCATATGATGGCCAGGACTGCGGCCTCCAGGGTGAGTACCTTCAAAGTTCCGTGATGACAATTCAAAAAATAAATAAAGCTGTCCCGACAATATTTGTAAAATAAGTTGTTCATATGTCGTAGGCCAAACTTCTATTCACGTCAATAACAAACGAGCGTAAGCCTGGGTCCATATTTTCAAATGCGTACAGCACCTATCACCAGGTCGCGATAGGCTGTCAAACAATCGAACTTTTTTCCAATTACGAATACTAATAAACTTGGCATAGATATAGGACTAGTCAAATACTAAAAATTGTGCTGAATAAAACCTAACCACTCGCTGGTTCGAAAACTACAAGACTTATTCCTAATTGGTAATAGATGCTACACACACTTGATAAATATGAACCCAGAAAACAACTGAGTTTCTTTCGTCGTTTTATATCAGGTCTTTTCTTGGGGCAGTGGTCATCATGGAGTGCTTGGACACGATTCGGAGCAAAGCGTTCAAAAACCGCAAAAAATTGCATCTTTCGCACAACGCGCAGTGCTGTATGTTGCTGCAGGTTATGCACATTGCGGTGCAATTATTGCTGATGGTCGAATAATGACGTGGGGCAAAGCTTGCGATGGAGCACTTGGTAAGGTGGCTTACTTCAATCCATAACCAGCTCAGTTTGCTAGTAAGGACTAAAAATTTTTTACAAGCGAAGTTGAATCTTTTTCAGGGAGTCCAAATGTTTCTTGGATGGCCGAGTTTTTCTTGCCTCATTCTGAGTACAAGCCTGAGGCCATAGCAGTCGGATGTCGATTTTCTAAGCATAATAGACTTAGTATTTTTCAATGTCGCTAACACAAAATGTAAATTTGCGGTGCAAAAGTTGAAATTTATTCAAGTAAACAAAGTCGGTAATTAACAGAATCACTAGTTCTTTAAGTTAAACATTTATAAACATTCGACGATTACAGTTATGTGTTTGTTAGTTTTAAAAGAGTTACAAAGGATGGTGCAACGAGAGGTGAATATAATGGGAGCCGGACCGGAAAAGGTCTATAAATTTTGTCAGAGACGATACCGGAACTGGAGATGGAGCAAAACTTTAGACCCATGTAAATATCAGGGGCGGAACGTTTTTCTGTGGCACCAGAAAAGAGTAAGCTTAAGCTTTATAACAATTTTTTTGCTTGACTTAGGCTTAGGCTTAGGCTTATGAATATGCTCATTTTTACGCTTAGCTTAGGATTAGTTTTAGGCTTAGGCTTAGGATTATGCTTATAATACTGTTTCGCCCCTGATTTTTACATTGGCCAAAGTTTATAACAAAAGTCGCGTTGAATTTCATGAACTGAACGAGTAATAGTCTGAAGAGTATTGCCAAAATTTGGCTTCAAGCTTTGGTTTAACGAAAGCTAAGCAATCGAACGGTCCAAAATTGTCTCACACAGAAACTCACTGCATGAATGACACAAACAATTGAATAAAAATTAGAAAAATGTCACTATCGAAATTGTCGAAACCTTCAACAAACATTCTAAGCCGAGGGTCGTTCTGCCGGAGCCAGGGGGAGACCTCCGGTTATTCTCTGTTATAAACGGAATTAACCCCCACGAACTGTTTCAGTAATGAAAAGAGCTACGTATGTCCACGGTCTTCGCAACTGATTTTATTAAAACTGCTCGCAAACTCTGTACACGCAGTCAGTTACACGTACACGATATCGGAATAAAATCCTGGTACTGCACTGACGCGAATAAGGGAGTCACCGTTTTGAGTCCCAATCATTACGAGTCCGTATCCCTAATGAAAGTCAGTAAGCGGATAGAGTCCTTAGAACCTAATTAGAGTCCATAAATGTCAACTATACCTAATTGTAGCGCATAAATGACTCCAGGACCAAATAATCTTGAGTTCGAAACTCTAAAGCATACATAGTTTTGAAAGTGCACCTCTAAGTATAACCTTGCATTATCGCTCAAGCTTTTGATACAAAACAAAACGTTTAATTCAACGGATAGTTGCAATACCTGATATATACCAGTAACGAAGGGTGGCGGAGCGTGGGTTAAAAATAAATAACAGTCCGTAACCGAATAACAGAGTGGTACCCTCTAAAGAGGCCAAATAAATATCAGTCCGCTTTCTTTTTCGGGTCTCTACAGTCAGGATTTTTAAATTTCTTATGCAGTTTAGCGTTTAAGGGCTTGGATCTGCAACACCTTCAACGAACCAACTGATTCCGACACCTTTAAACCAAACTGAAATCATCACCAAAGAATTTGTTGCTATTTCATGCAGTGTTGGCGAACATCGAGGCCATACGTTAGCGTTAACAGCGGACGGAACCGTCTATTCTTGGGGCTCAAATTTCAAAGGAAAACTTGGTCTCGGCGATAAACGCGATCGACAAACCCCTGAGCGAATTAGTTTTGGCACCACGTCTCCGATCGTTTGCATATCTGCCGGAGGACTTCACTCAGGCGCTGTCTCGGCCGATGGCAGTGTTTGGACTTGGGGATCAGGTAAAGACGGCCGGATTGGACATCGCGATTATGAAACGGTTATTCAGAAACATTCTTATTATGAAACATTACCGAAACGGTTGCTAATCGATAATTTGGCAGAAACTGAAAAACCCGTTCAAATATCATGCTCAAAGTATCATACGGTACTGCGAACTGATGATGTTGAGATGACGTCATAAGGGACACGAAAACGCCCGAAGCCAGCTCACTTTGCTAGGAGAAGCTAAACTTTTTAAGAACGGCATTGAGATTAATTTACTTTGGTCTAATATTGTTCACCTGATTTTTCAGTCATGCCAAATCGGAACATAAAAGCTAAAAAACCTTTCAGAGCTGTGTGCGATGATCGAAAGAGCATTGCGTCTAAGCATTTCTGAGAACTATAACCAATATTGACACTTTTCTTAATGAAATCAAAATTCTTCCAGGGGTAACTACATTGCAAAAAATACTGAGTCAAATTTACTCTCTCCGAAATGGGCTCTACGGGACTACACAAACTGAGTCAAATTCGACTCCACCAGAGTCAAACGTGCGACTCACTTAGTTGCACGTTTGACTCTGGCGGAGTCGAATTTGACTCAGTTTGTGTAGTCCCGTAGAGTCTATTTCGGAGAGAGTCAATTTGACTCACCATTTTTTGGAGTGTACGGTACGATGGTGTCCCTCTGTCTACAGACCTTTGTACGAGTTGACCAGCATCGATCCACGTGCGCATGCTAAGTTATCTTTGTTTAGAAATAATATACAAATGTCGGCACTGACTTTTGATAAGGCATTGCACCATACTTAATATTGCTACGTTTCTACAGCGCCGTAGTACATTTTAGGGCTTGAACTTTCTCTTGGTTTGCGTTAAATATTTCGGCCCATGTAAAGATCAGTGGCGGAACGTTTTTCTGTGGGACTGCAATAGAGTGCGCTTAAGCTAAAACTATTTTTTTTGCTTGGCTTAGGCTTAGGTTTTGGAATATGCTTATAATACTGTTCCGCCCTTGTTCTTGACATTGGCCAACATTTCATACAGACTGCATAGTTAACGTGTTTTTTAAAAATACCCAGGCTGTATTTTCAATTTTAAATTGAACGCATTGCATAAATCGTTGCAAAAACAATAGGACACAGGTTAAACTGTTGTTGGCGTATGCAGGAGCCACACTAATTCACGTGTAGGGTAATTACAAAATATTCTACTGTTCCAAGTTGGCGCACCTTGTCAATTGCTCGTATCGGACATTATATTTAATCAACGTAAGTAGACTGGAACAAAAATTAATGTTCACCTGTTAATAATTAATATGTCTTGTAACCTTCGTACCATTGACTGGAAAAGACCTCAATTCACAAAAGTTTTGACATTTGACATATCCTACAACTGTGCCAATTTTACGAATAGTGATTACAGCAGTTCAGCGGTTCGACAATTTATCGCTTACTGGTGATACGTGCTATACGCATTTGAGAATATGGTCCCAAGCCTGCGTTGGTTATTGGCACAAATAGAAGTTTGGCCAGCGAAATATTGGCAATTGTTGTATCACTAGTGTCGTTAATAGCGTCTAGGCGGTGGCTCTTGATAACGTTCACCGCAACAAATCACTTCTTTCAGAGTCGATTCTCTTTCGTACTGTTCAGACGAGTCACGGCACAAAATACAAGCACCAATTGACACCGGGATGAATACAGTAAATCTAAAATGAGCATAAAAATTGTATATCGAATCAAATCGCACCGTGTATTAATGCTTGACAAATACACAAACAGCCAGGTGTCAACAGATAGTAAAAATAACGGAAACGAATAGTGATCAAAATAACGAAAAATCAAAACGATTGTTGAAGCATGAAAATTAACTAAGACTTTATTTTTATGTCAGTAAAATGCCAATGCTTTTTCGGGTCCGCTCGTGAAGCTTCTATTGTTCAGTTGTAAGGATAATACTGCTTTACAGCTTAAAGGCTGGCGTTTGAATTCTAGTAGCTTGAAATTAATTTTGATAATAACCCTTTCTCACATAAATATTTTCCATTTTGTCTGAAATCTTATTTCAAGTCATTTACGAATACACGTAGCAATAGTAGGTAATACACAGTACGTTGTGTAGTATTTCAGTTACACAAGTATTTGGGGCCAATGTATAGAATAGGGCCGGTCGTTTTCCAGCGGGCGTGTAGTAGAGTCAGTTAACCTTTAGACTAATGCGGGGTCCACGTTATAACCGGGGTAGCCTGGGACACGTTTTGTCCCTATTAGCCTATTGGGTAACATTTTGTCTGCTAATTAACTCTATATCATATTCAAAAATTCGTATTTGTTTGCTATTATCAGGTGTGGGTCACCTTTTGTTCTGCAGTGTCATATGATATTCGAGGTATTGTCTGCGAATATCATATGATATGTTTTCAAATGCCTGCATATATACTTAAGGTAACATACCCGATTTATGCTGTTGAATATCATATGATACTAGAAGTTGAAATTTTAATTTTTGGACTCTGAAGCTGTGGTTCTGAGCGATTTTTTTCGGAAACAATTTTCAAGCGCGTATATGGTATTTAAAGCACATCTGTGCCTCTGCCGTTTTAATTTCTATTCATTTATTAGTACCCAAAGATTACAGTGTCCCACTTAATATCATATGCTATTCGTTGAAATTTTGAAAAATCATACGATATTCGCAGAAATGTCCCACGGCATCACATGGTGGGGTGGTAACTGTCAGAACTGCACGGTCGGGATGACCCCATCCTCCGAGGTACTGCGAACATATTTGATTTTTCTCCTAAATTTCTCCGAAAGATATGGCCACGCCGGGAATCGAACCTCGGACCTCTCGCACGCGAGTCAAGCGCGCATCTCATTACCCCACGCGGCCGATCTCATAATTTCCTCTAGTGGTATATGTGCACGAGTATGTATATGGCTTAACATTACACACTCTGCACATACACAAGCCGCGTATACCCACAGTAACCTCGTCGCTGAAACTTACACAAAAATTGTTGCAAATATTTCAAACGTATGATTTGAATAGTCAATCATTGAGTCGTAGCAACAATCTTTTTGACAGCAAAAATCACCGTGACGACACATGAAATTACATAATTCCTATTATATTTGCGCCCATGTTACTTTTAAGGGTGTTCCATTTTTCCGCGAGACTGCAATAGCCTAGACTTACAATTGAGCCTAATTTTATTTGCTTTGGTGTTTTATTCACTTATCGAATATATTACGCGTGGTTTACATTAATTTGTGTACGCTATGTGGAAATTGTAACCGGCTATGGACGACGAATTTTGCTATTTGAAAAACAGCAGCGAGCAGTTTCTTGAATTTTTGCGCGGAAAAGCCAATTGTGAAAAATTCGATTATAAAAGTTGTTCGTAGTTTTAAAGTTCGGCTTAGGCTCAGACTAAAGCCTGGGTTTAGGTTCATTGATTAACGGTGTAGTATTGCCTTCCAGTCTCCAGTACGCAGCTCTGTATGGTTAACAAAGGCCGCGTTCTGTTGTAACACTTACAGCAGCATGCAACCCTCGAGTATATCCGTGGGTGAACACGGGACGGGTAAGAATATTTTGACACAGGTATACCCGCGCTTAGGGTAACGGTAAATGAACTTAGCGCGGTATACCCGCCGGTAAAAAATTAAAATTTCTGTGGGTACAGCGCAGCGCGGGTTAAAACAACTAACCCACTTACATGTCTGGTAACACTTTCTCATGTTACAGTTGTAGATTTTGAAAGTATAGCTGAAAACGCCAAACTTGTCCACGGATGGTGAAATGTTTTAAAGGCACTAAAGGCCATTTGTCATCCTTGGTGCCCGTTGGCAAAAAGTTGCTTACTGAAAGTATAGATCAATCGAACCGCGTCTATAGATATAGCTGGCGTACACAATATCACTCATATTCACAAAATAAATATCTTCATAACGACCAACAGTTGTACACGCTTTAATCTAAAACATTCAATTTGGGTTCGATTAGTGCCGCTATACTTGTCATAAAGCGTCGTCTAGCGTAGTTTTGCGGCGTACGGCGTCGAAGGTCAAAAAATTTTGGTTCACAAATTGGTATGCGGTGCCATGCGGCAATTTAAGTGCGTTGCCGACGGGCGCCAGGACGCGGACGGCATTAAAATGGTCGACAAGTATAGTGCCACTCCTAATTTCCGCATTGTATTAGGAAAAATAGCACTGGTTTGTTTTCTACCATAAAAGTTTCCCATCACACATAATGATTGGAGTAATAAAATAGGGTTAGGCTTATGCTTAGTTTTAGGTTGACGCTTAAACTTAGCATTGTGTTTAGGGTTAGCAGCCTCAGGCTAAAGAAAATAATAAAGAGAAAGACTGGACTATTGGCTGTAGCAAAATGACTCAGTACACATGGAAGTTAAAATTAACTGTAAACATATGTATAAACCAAAGTGTAAGCATAGCGGAAGCCTCCCAGTCTATAAGACTATTGCTTGCACTGCATGCCTAACAATGGGTCAGGAAGGTATCGTGATAATACGATGTCCGACAAATAGTCGACCGACAACTTGTAATTCGAAGTCATGTCGACTCGATAATTATCGCTTATCATTATACTTCGGTTTAGCTGATGGCTTAGAGACGACAAATTGCCGTACTGCATCGTTTACTTTAATTTGTGTACGCAGAGTGGAAAGTCATATTTTCAACTGACAACGATTTTTGCTATTTTAAAAATAGCAACTACCGTTGGTTAAAAATTGTATTTTTCGAAAGTGTAAATACAAACGCCAAAGCCTTAAAAATCCAAAATTTGTAATTATAGTGATGTTTATATTTCATTTTAGTACCGTTGTTTAATGACTAAAAATGAACAGAAAACTGTACTTGGCCATTAATATTATGGAACATTAATAGTTGTATTCAGTACCATCTTTCGGTTTTAGCAACTGTATCTACTGGAAATTTTGGTGTGCACCCAACTAAAACTCACCCAAGTTCCGATAATTAACTGGAATAACATACCAATGTTTTATTATGAATGGTAACGTCTTTCGGTGCAAAATAATACGGCCGTGGAAGCCCACGAATACGGACTTCGATAGCTCCGCTTTCGGTAAATTGTCGAAACGCGGCGTATGATTCGTCCAAAGGATCTGTTCCGGGATCCAACGCTTCATAAGGTCGGATGCGTTGAGCGTTACCGGTATTAACATTAAAGTTGCGCGAGCTGCCAGCCCGTTTTGCGTTGGATAATAATGGAAATACAATTAACAATTGTAAAATTGCCGTCGGGCCTTTTTCGGCACGCATTGATAAATGTAACGTATAACGTGGTTAATGATTGCAATTTAAATCGAAGTTAATTCAGTTTCTGGAGCCTAAATTTCGCTGGGGTAGTAAATTTATATATATATATATATATATATATATATATATATATATATATATATATATATATATGTATATATATATCAAGGTGCACCCGGAAGTTCTGTTCCTGCCGACATTCCTGCAAGAATTCAATTCCCGTTCCTGTTCCTATTCCAGCGTTGAAAGATACAGGAACTGAAATTTTAACGGTTTCGTTCCAAAGTATTAATAATTATTTTAATATTGCAAATTTTGTCATTTGAAAAATTGTTATACATTTCGAAATGAGTGTTTTTGTAATTAGCTCAATTTTGTTAATACACTGTTTATGGCATGTTTTCGCAAAATTTGATAATGAAGTAGCTGGAAAGTCTGCAACTTGGCACATTTTGTGTAGAAAAGAATGTACCCGGCACGCGTTGCGTTTTTGCTCTGCCCCCCCTTATGTTTAGAAGGAAACATAACCGGTGCGATGCATGACATTTTATGTATGCGGCGTCAAACATGGTCCCTTTATAGCTTAATTTAGGGGTATTCATGTGATAGCGCACCCCTTTAAACAAAAGGGGGTTGGCCAAAAACGCAACACCCAGTGGTACATTTTACACCGTGCGGGACCGAAGACTGGCTCACTCTTGTCATGATCCACTCTTGGTTAAACCAAGCCTGTAACTTAATAAACGTTTAGCCAAGCTACAATAGAGTGTTTATTTAGGCCTTGTATACAACAATTTTGTTTTGTTACAAGTGTTAAATTAAAAAAATGTTATTTAAAAGCATTTAAAGAATAAACAGTCCACAGTTCAAAAGGAAACACTAAATTTCGTTTCTACAGAAGCTTTAAAAGATGTGCCACAAAAATAAGAACAAGTTTAATATAAATGCATTAGTGAAAATTTTAAATTAGCGTTTATGCACCGGATAGGAACCGACTGGCCGTCAACGCCATGATATTCAGATTTTGAGAAATTGAGATATTGCCTGGAAACTAGGATTTTGGGAAATTGAGATATTACCCGGAAAACTAGGATTTTGGGAAATTGAGATATTACCCGGGAGAAATTGAGATATTGCCCGGAAAACTAGAATTTTGGGAAATTGAGATATTGCCTGGAAAACTAGGATTTGGAGAAATTGAGATATTACCCGGAAAACTAGGATTTCGAGAAATTGAGATATTACCCGGGAAATTGGGAGGCACCTGTGCTATACATGGGCCCTTATATTGATAATTCTTTGGGCTAAAAAGTATTAATAACTGCTCGAAAATTGCAATTTTTTAGTTTTTATTCGTTTCCTGTAAAAATCACTATACGTTTCCGTCTTGGAAGTACACGAAACTTTGCTGCTTTTATGCTCACAGTTAACTGTAAATGACTTGCTTAAGCCGTCACCCAGGCTTTTTCAATGCAGATGTGCTACCGTAGTTTGATTTGAAACAAAGAGTAACAAAATTAAGGTAAATTCTACAAAATAATAGGCGCATTCGCTGTTTTTTGTGTGCAAAATGTTAAATCAGGCGATTATTTGCATAAAACAATTATATTGGTAGAAATATAAAACATCTTTTAAAGATTTATACTGCAATATTGTTTCGGGTACGATCAACAAACACCCCTGCTGTAACGAAACTGAAATGGCATTGTCACAGGTGTTCGTGGCCGTGAATCGGCATAATTAAACCACTTGTCAACCGGAATGATGATTCTCCTGGCGTGATATCGGCTTTTAAGAATCACAATATTCTCATATCCTTAACACCTAACTATTCACAAACATATGTGTGTTATCGTACGAGCGGCTTTAGGTTCTATCTCTGGTCTTGGTATTTTAGCTGGTTAATTGTTAAACTTTTCGACCCATGTTAGGATCAGGGGCGGAACGTTTTTCTGTGGGACTAGAATAGAGCAAGCTTACGGTTTAGACTAATTTTTGGCGTGGCTTAGGCTTCGGCTTAGACTTAGGTTAGGAATATGCTCATACTTACGCTTAGGCTTAGGCTTAGACTTAGGCTTAGGAATATGCTTATAACACTGTTCCGCCCTTGTTCTTAACATTGGCCACCTTTTTTAAGTAAAATTAAGCAGCCAATAACTGATTTGAGGTACTTAAATTGTTTGGCAGTCGATGGACAATCCTGTTGAAAGTTAGTCCGCAATCCGTTAGTAAGGTTTTACCAAGACCGAATGGATGCGAACGGGGCCTAATAACTAAACCTACTCTTTAACTTTGATAACAAGGTACTGTCCAGTCAAATTTTAAGTCCAAGTTGCGGGACTTAATCCGATTCAACATCCTTGCCTAAGTTACACTTCAGTGGAAATGCTTGCTTCGAAACTTTGGCCCATGTTAACATCAGGAGCTGAACATTTTTCTGTGGGACTAGAATACAGCAAGCTTTAAGCTTTAGATTAATTTGTTTGCTTGGCTTAAGCTTAGGCTTAGGCTTGGGCTTAGGCTTAGGCTTAGGCTTAGGCTTAGGCTTAGGCTTAGGCTTAGGCTTAGGCTTAGGCTTAGGCTTAGGCTTAGGCTTAGGTTTAGGAATATCTTTATAATACTGTTCTGCTTCTGTTCTTTACATTGGCCGAAACTTTATATACCTTTTGATGTCAACTTCAAGGCTTACCCTGTAGCACACGAAATATATACCCGGTTCTGAGTTTCATACGGACATGAGCATAGCGCACATTTTGTGTATTTGAAAGTTATCCTAAGTGGCTCTATGGTCGTTCTCACGGTTGAGTTGTCAGTAGTCTGCAGTCTGTTTTCACCAATTAAATTTTTGGCTATGCTTTCTAACTGACTGTTGAACCAATGGAATGCAAGCAAACACGGAGCGAAGCAGTACTACTTTGACAGGACAAAATTTGACTCGAGGGCTCTGCTTAGAAAAGGGTAACATTTTAAGAATTACGGGCCACGGGATTGGCTGTAGAAACTGGTTATTTACTCTATGGTTAGGCTTAAAGTCTTTTATAAACGTTTTGTTTGACAGTACACACGCTGCAAAAAATGGTGAGTCAAATGACTCACTCCGAATTAGGCTTTTCGGAACTACGCAAAGTGAGGCAAATTCGACTTCGCCAGAGTCAAATTCGACTCACTGAGCGACTATTGTGAATCAAATTTGACTCTGGCGGAGTCGAATTTGACTCAGTTTGTGTAGTCCAAGAAAGACCATTTCGGAAAGATTCAATTTGACTCACCATTTTATGAACTGCACGTTCTAGAGTTAGTAATTTGTACAACTGAAAGTGCATGTTCGATGCAGTATACTAAACTTGCCATATTCAGGGTTTGCGAAACTTTTTGTTTTTATTTTCTTGGTCCACAGTTCCGTTACAGTGCACAGTTGAGAAGCACACTGTTCATATTCATGACCCATGTAAAGATCAGAGGCGGAAAGTTTTTCTGTGGGTGTAGAAAAGAGTAAGCTTAAAGCTTTAGACTAATTTTTTGCTATACTTAGGCTTAGGCTTAGGCTTAGGCTTAAGAATATGCTCATTCTTACACTTAGGCTTAGGCATAGACTTTCATCATCTGCAAAATCGCCAAGGAACGCACACGTAAAATGTTTAATTAATTTTTGGCGACAAATATATACTTTTCATTTATATTTTGCATTGTATAGCGCTAGAGCCGACCCTATTCGCTGAATATGACGTTTTGATACCTCACCCCGTCTGCATTCATTATTTATACACAATGCGCTGGGTTTAGCAATTACTAAGCCTACGCGCCGCGCAGTACAAAATTTCCACAAGACGTGAAAACCTCATCGGGCTCGAGCGGCAAAGCTACTGTACCTGAGTTAAGTTGGCAAACGCCTTTCACCCGAAAGGTTTTCAATACGAATCCTGACCAATGCACTAAGCATATTCCTAAGCCTAAGCCTGAGCTTAAGCCTAAGCCTAAGCGTAAGGATGAGCCTATTCTTAAGCCTAAGTTTAAACCTAAGCCTAAGTCTAAGCAAAAAAGTTAGCCTAAAGCTAATAAACTTTATTACAGCCCCGCCGGAAATTGATCCGACCCTGTTGTATACATGGATCCGGATCCCGATGCGATATTAGATATAATACAAAATAAAAAGTATTTATGGGCAATTGGTTAAATTTATTTCCGGCAATGTCAATATGATTTCGACTAAATCGTTTCAGTTTTCAGTTTAGTTTCCAGTTCAAGTTGGCAAGTATTTCATTAGCGGTGTTGCGGTGTGCTAATCTTCTACGGCCAACTGAAAAATAATATAGTTATGTATTAGCAAACGTATTTATAAAGCAAAATGTTTTTCCAATGAAAAGATTTTATTTTTTTACGAAATAGTTTTGCACGAAAATAGCACAACCAAATGCAAGCATTTATACACTTTGTTATCAAAAACGATAACAGGTTTGCCTAATAATACGCCTAATCTATACTGTATTTTCTACAAAATTACTATTTGGCTTACATTTTGTCCACACTGAAAAAAGCAAAGTATCTTTTACTGGAAATGTTTTGATTTTAAGCCACAATTTACTCGCCAAAAATGTCCATTGAATGAATTGTATTCAGATTTAAGGAACCAAATAATTGGGTTTGTGAAACGTTTACTCTTATTTTTAATACATTTTTGGTTTGGTTGTATTATTTGTTTGAAAAAATAATTTTTATTAAACTTTCAAATATATACAAAGAGTATGAAAAAGCGAAGCAAATTGCTGAAATATTAACATGAATTTGTTGTATGCAAGTTTTATTTTGATATCGGCCGTTGTATACAGCTGTATCGAAGCCCACGTGCACCACAAACACAAATCGCATCACCATGGTCATAATAATGGTCATAGTCAAGCAACAACGGTAAGACATTGGCTGGGTTTGTGAAAACTTCCGTAAGTATAACCAAGAGTGGATGATGCACATTTCACCAATAGTATGCAACTGGGTACATGCTGTGTAGAAAAGAAAGTAGTCGGCACGCGTGGCGATTTTGGCTTAATCCTCTTTGTAAGGAGGGTACGACTTGTTTGAATCATTGCACTTTATGGATTCGGCAACAGAAATGATCCGTTTATAGTTTAACCCTTTCTCAGATGAATATTTTCTATTTCCCCTGAGACCTACTTTTATGCTAGGTTTCGAACTCCAGTGACTGGAGTGTGAGGCGTATACCATCACTACTCGGCTATTTTGCACCATGCGAAGCCACAAGAGTTGCACACTCTTGTATTATGCACTCTTGGTATAACCAATTCGGGGATTGGCTTTGTACCAATTACCGGTGTCGGTCCAGCTGTTTATTTTTAAACGTTGTAACTTTATTAAATTGTATTTGACGTTGCGAGGGTAACCTTAATCTCTCGAACTATTGTAGAATGTAAAAGCAGTCAGTTACGTACTCTTGTTTTGAAATTACCGTACAATGCAAAAAATGGTGAGTCCAATTGACTCTCTCCGAAATAGGCTTTTCTTGAGACTACACAAACTGAGTCAAAATTCGACTCCGCCAGAGTCAAATTCGACTCATTGAATCGCTCAGTGAGACGAATTTAGTCAAATTTAACTCAGTTTGTGTAGTCAGGAAAAGCCTATTATTCGGAGAGAGTCAATTTGGCTTACCATTTTTTCGGGAAATTTTTTTTAATAATTTGTAAATTAATTCTATGGCAGTCCTGCAACTATAAATTCTAATTAAAGTATGCAAGACGATCTCTAGAGGTGCAAGTAAAGTTTAATACCCTAGGATACAATTTTTGAATCCATTTGAAAAAAATTTCGTTCAGGGGGGCAATGCTGTTCTGATAGAGAACAAAGCTTCCGTTGTAGGTGTAAGCTTGTGTAATTAAAAAGGTCACGGGCAAAACCGGAAGCGATAAGCTTTCGATTTAGCAGTCTCAATGCGGAAGTGCCAACGGTTGCGACATTCATTGCAGCTTGTTATACAAATCCTACGCCGGGACATCCGTAAAGGAATGACGTATCAATGATTTTGTGAAGATACAGTTCTACTGTTTCTTTCTTATTCCGGCCCATGTAAAGATCAGAGGCGGAGAGTTTTTCTGTGGGACTAGAATAGAGCAAGCTTAAGCTTTAGACTAATTTTTTGCTTGGCTTAGGTTTAGGCTTAGGAATATGCTCATTCTTACGCTTAGGTTTAGGCTTAGGCTTAGGCTTAGGAATATGCTTATATACAATATGCTTATAATGCTGTTCCGCCCCTGTTCTTTACATTGGCCTTTATCCCTAGCCATGATTTGTCCAAAACTGGTTCGATTTTGAAAATATTAACGTATTTGGGCTTCTCATGCCCTTTCTGGATAATTATATACCCAATTTCATATGTTCAATAAATTATGTTTGGTCACAACGCTACTCATTGAACCCGAAAGGTTTTTTGTCAAAAATTGCAAAAATTTACGCACGGTTTTAGACATACAGTTTGCTAAGTTGAGTCGAACGATACAAAATTTGTTGTTTTTCTACCATTGGTTTTGAGTTGAGTTATGTCTTCAATTATAAGATCAGCCGCTGCGGTTTACGTTTATAAAAATTGCATAAACGTTTTAGCGCAACCCGCATCTAAACGTTACGGGATGCACTCAACTTGGCGTACGGCACCGTCGTGCAGTTCGTCATCCGCATGGCGCCGTTCGTTGCCGTCCGTCGCCATACGGTATAGTGCGTGAGTAAGTTGCTTACGATACCACACCGTAACGGTCGTGATGGAAGGCGCCGGACGTCATCAAAAGTATAGCGTTACCATAAGTGCAACCGGTGTGTGACAACACGAATTTGCTCCCCGGTTAAACTTCACGTTTCCATCCATACGTACTGCACTTTTGTTGACGTCCGGCGCTGTCCGTCGCCCGTATGGTGCCGTTCGTCTACGTGCGGTATCGTACGCTAATAACAAACGTACGATAACGTATGGTGACGGACGGTGACGGAGGGCGTCGTACGGGTGACCCACGATGACGGACGGCGCCGTACGCGTGACCCACGGTAACGGACGGCGCCGTACGGGTGACCTACGGTAACGAACGGCGCCAGACGTCAAGTATAGCGCAACCCTTAAAGTTATTCACAAACTTAGGTTACGGTATAAAAGCTTACACTCGAACTCTGGTTTCGACTTAAACTTTACAGATTTGCTTGGGATTTGCTTTTGTCCAAAAATTGTATTTTTGAAAATAGAAAAAACTAGCGAATGTAACATTTTATATCGCTTGTTGGTAAAATATAGCAAGATTTGGTTTATTTTTATTTTTAAGGTTGCGAATATAAATGCTAACGATGAAACCGGCTCAACAGCGATTGAAGTATATTTGAAGACAGAAGTTTTTGGCAAAATTGTAAGTTGGTTGCAAACAGAGGCGGATCCAAAAATTTTTGACGGGGGGGAGACCTGGCAAATGTTATGAAACGCAAAAATTGTAAGGTAGAAAAAATTTTCTGAGAGCGAAAAATTGTAACGTAGGGGGCCCTTAGCTTTTACCGCAAAAAATTCTGCGGGAAAAATTGTAAAAAAATTTTAAGGTATGGAACTTACCATTTTAACACAAAAACATTTCTGACGGGGAGCCGTACTCCCGCCCGCCCCATCTGGATCCGCCAGGTGCTTGCAAATAGCCCAATAATGAAAATCTAAAACATTGCAGTTATTTGCCTCATTTATACCCTGTCCCGCATAGTGTAATACTATAAGCAACTAAATTTCCTACTAGCGATATATTACACAGTGCGCAGTGTATCACAATTAGTATAAACACAGTACAGTGCCTCCAAAAGCGTGAGAGTCTCCTGGGTTCGTGCGTCGAATCGTATAGCTGAACGGTCAAACCGTTTGCCATCCGAGAAATTGTCGATGAAGTCTTAGCTTGTAACCAGGGTCCATATTCTTAAATGTATATTACACCAATCACCAGTTGGTAATAGGACTAATAAATTTCGAGCCCGCCAATCAACAACTTTGAAACTTGGCACATTTACATGCATTTAATTTTTCTAGTTGTGACCCGAGTTTGACCTTTGTAGCTGCCGTAGTTAGCTTGTTTGAAAACCAATTGCTAACTGGTGATAGTTCCTACAAACATTTGAGAATACGGGCCTAAACTAACAGATGAAATAGAAAATATACATGTGAGAAAGGGTTGAATCAAAAGCGTTTGAAATGTGTGGTTGAATACGCTCAAAACATGAAATGAATGCTGTTGTGAAACGCAAACACCAACTTATACGTACACTGCAAAAAGTGGTGAGTCAAATTGACTGTCTCCGAAATAGGCTTTACGGGATTACACAATCTGAGATAAATTTGACTCCGCCAGAGTCAAATTCAACTCTCGCGCCATTTGACTCTCGCGGAGTCGAATTTGACTCAGTTTGTTGTAGTCCCGTAGATATTATTTCGGAAAGAGTTTAATTTGACTCGCCATTTTTTGCAATGTAGTACTCTTACAAGTCTGTATGGTATTAATTGAAATTTATGTTTCTTAAAATTCGTTTTTTTGAATGTGTCTTTTTTGAAAAATTTTACAGCCAGATTGTCACTCAGTCGGATACAGTCAAAATAGTCAAGATACATACGAAATTATTCCAAATTGTACGCACGAAGTACAACAGTGTTTCACAGCGCTCCGAAAAGACGGAAATCAATGTTTGGCGAGAGAAATTCAATACTGGACGCAAGTGAGTCTGATTTGGATTCTTGTAACCAGCCGTCCACCCCAGGTTTAGTTCTGGGTTCATGCTTAGTTTTGTTCTCAGTGAAATGGTCATTTTCAGCGCTAAACACAAAAGCTGAATAATAATTAAAATTTGAGTAGCATTTTTAAACTTTTGTATATGTCGTCGACCGGTAAAATTATGGCAAAGCACCACTGAATTTCGCCAATCAGATTGGCGAATAGCAGGAATAAGCGAATTAAACGCCGAAGGCAGATGCTTAAAATTAACTGGAAACGAACCAAACTTGTAAAAATCGAATGAAGCCATCAAACTGAATTTTGATTCGTTATTATTTTCGTTGATGGATTAAAGCTAAAGCGCTATTCACACGTGCAAGTTTTTGCTGCGAGAACTTGCAGCTGCAACTTGCATTTGTAAGGTTTGGTCAACATACCGTTCGAAAAACTTGCAGCTGCAAATAATTCATCTAAAATCAAAGCTTAGAATTTAGTTCACATGTGTGAATAACCATGCAAGATCAGTGAATTTATTACATCCGCTTTCTTATTAGCTGATGAAGAAACACAAGCTCTGCGTGCAATTTGCAGCTGTAAGTTCTTGTAGCAAAAACTTGCAAGTGTGAATAGGGCTAAAGAAAATACCAAACGTTTCAGAACTAATACTTGACAGATTATCAACTCTTAGCACCAGCATACAATATACTGTGACCAAATCAGCGCAAACTGTCTTCGCGAACTAATTACAATACACTCTCATACGATAGGGCCAGGTGTAAATAGCGGTGTTTTTATTTATGCGAGAAAAGACCAATGTAAAGAACAGGGGCGAAACAGTATTATAAGCTTATTCCTAAGCCTAATCCTAAACCTAAGCCTAAGCGTAAGGATGATTTTATTCCTAAGGCTAAGTCGAAGCCTAAGCCTCAGCCAAGCAAAAACATTAGTCTAAAGCTTAAACTTATTCTATTGCAGTCCACAGAAAAGAATTCCGCCCCTGATCTTTACATTTGTCCAAGAAAACATTAAAACGTTTCCAAATTTAATTCGCTTTCGCAATTTCATTTGTGTTTTGCATTTTGTAATTAAATCTCATATAGAAAACTATTCACATTAATACTGCAGAGAGCAAGCGATAAAAGTTGTGCGTACACTCAAAAAGCAATTTCATGGGTTACTGCAGCGTGCAAAACGAGTCTTGCAGTGAAAACATGCATGAGTGGCGCAGATGTTCCATTAAAAACGATGGTATGTTCATGAAAACGTTATTAAATGTTGCCTTTACTCAATGTATGTACCTCTCAGTGGCGATGGGCATCGGATATTTTTTCATATCTGGATATCAAGCAATAATTTTTGACGCATAATATAATCTGAATGTACGAAATGAAAATTTGTTTTTTTTTCCAACTTTTCGAACGTCGGTTATTGATTACTTGTTTATTTTGCTTGGGAAATTTTATATTCTGAGCCTGTATTCTTAAATATGTGTAGCACCTGTCACTAGTTGGCAATAGGTCTTGTAACGTTCGAACCGGTGAATGCTGACGTTCAAAATTTAGTGCATTTTTTGTATTTGATTTGCTCTACTCGTGTGCCCAGAGTGGCATTTTACTCGCGGGTCGCGAGAAAATGCGGATCGGATTAAAGGGTTCCGCCGCGGTTATGCCCGCGGATAAAGATTTGTTTCACGCGGGTAAATATTGACTTTTCTACCCGCGTCATACCGTTAATAGTTAAGGTGCAAAACATACGCTATTAACTAAGCTAGTCTCTCACCGTTGAGAACGCAATAGAATTGTGCTATTTTAGTTAGGCGTGAAATTTTGTTGTTTCTAGTAAGCTTTCATGCGTAAAATTCACTGGAGATATAAGGCAAAACTTTATTAAACAGCAAATCATTAGCGATCTTTTAAATACTGATGTAACATGAGCCACGGGTAAAAGGTGCGTCGTGGGTAGATCTTTTTAGCGTGGGTTGTGAGTATATATACGCGGCTTGTGTATGTGCAGAGTGTGTAATGTTAACACATTACATACTTGTGCACATATACCACCAGATGAAATTAGGATATCGGCCGCGTGGTGTAATGAGTAGCGCGCTTGACTCGCGAGCGAGAGGTTCGAGGTTCGATTCCCGGCGTGGTCATATCTTTCGGGGAAAGGGGTCGTCTCGACCGTGCAGTTCTGACATGGGTAAACCTGCGGGTAAAAAAATATCTGCTTGGGTAACGCGCGGGTCGGGTAAAAATCCGTACCCACATCCCACTCTGCATGTGTCAATTTTGCGTTGAACAAATGTAACAGTAAGCGAGTTTGAAAACCTATTCGCTAAGTGATCATAGTTGCTATACACATTTGAGAATATGTGCTCAGAAGTTAAAAAGTTTACATATATCATTGGATACAAAGCGATTGAAGGATGTTTTCATTGTGTTCCGATACACAATTCCTCGAGTTACATTTAATTACACTTCTGTGTCCTAGGCAAACGCCCAAAGCGCCAGTCACCAGAAAAGTTTTTGGTCCAATGTGCGCCCGTCAGCTTTTCCTTAACCAGATTTGGTAGTACAACAATAGCTTATTTCTTATTGTTTTGGGAATGTCTCGACCTGTTATTAAGTGCTTTAGAATTCAACAAATCACCACAGCCATCAACATCATCATCACAGAAAACGTGACATTTCCTCAAATCGCAGACTGCACGAAACATGTTGGCAAACAATTGCAGAAAAATACCGTGCGTGTCGTACTAAAGCAATTGAACAATGTGCTAATTTTGCAGTGTAAGTTTCCGATGCAAGCTTGAGCCAATATTCCAATATTACTTTTAAGGCCGTAACAGTAGATTAAGCGTATTCCTAAGCCTAAACCTAAGTGTTGCAAAAGCGTATTTCTAAGCCTGAGCCTAAGCCTAAGTAAACAATGTGTCTAGAATATAAGCCTACTCTTTAACAGACCCACCAGAAGCCGGGACGGCCTTAAAAGTAACATGGACCCAGGTTTGTAACCAGGTTTAGTTGAAGAAAAAGGTCAGATTTGGCCTTGTGAACATATGTATTTCTGTTTTTGTCAAAAATCCCTATTTTGACATCTTTCCTTGTATACAATATCTTTAGGGGTTTAGCTTATGGTTTGCCAGTTTGAAGATTTGAAACATATTTATTGGTCACGAATTCAGTTTGTTAAACATTCGTGTAATGTACAGTGTGTATGTCATAACCATTACACCAATTCAGCCATATCGTCGCTAATGAGTAGCACAATTGACGCAAGAGCTTCACTGCAAATTCCAATGAGTTAATTAATCAACTCAGACGGAAAGTTAATTATTCCTGAGTTTATAACAGTATACTTTAACTCACTTTGAGTTGAGTTGATTCTCACTCTGAGCTGAGTTTATTCCGGAAGAGTTGACTAATTAAATCGAAATGAGTTGAATCAACTCAGAATTATGAGATCTGATAGTGCTAACTCAAACTGAGCGATTCAACGCATTTTGAGTTAAAATCAACTCACTCGAGTTTACAGTGTGCCGTCGCGATAATGCGACTGGTTTAATCTACACTCTCACTGCCGTCAAGTGTATACTATGTGCCCGGCAACAGGGTGAGATGTGGGTAAGGATTTTTTACCCGACCCGCGCGTTATCCAGGCAAATAAACATTTTAACCGCGGATGTACCCACTCACGCTAAAAACATCTACACCCACGTTTTATCCATGCCAGAAGTTAAACCAGAATTTTAAAGATCGCTGGTCAATTTCAGTTTACTTAACTTTTGCCTTTAGCTCCAATCAGCTTTACATATGCAAGCTTACTAGAAACACAAAATTTCAAACCCAACTGCATGAAGCATAAAACTTTTTCTTTTTCAACGCTTACTGATAACCTTAGTAAATAGCCTTGTCAATTTTTTACCCACGTGATACAAATCTTTACCCACGGGTATACCCGCAACTGAAATTCTTTACCTGACCCGTGTTTTCCCGCGGGTACACGCGGAGTAAGCTATCACGTTCCCGTGCAAGCTGTCGTTTGCCCAAAAATCGTCGAATTATGCAAGTATTACATATTTTAGCTTCTCATGAGTACCCTAATGAGCGCCCTGATCAGTCAACATTTAAGTTTGAACTTTTAAAAATTTGATGTGTTCAAGTCTTAAAGACAATTTATATCATTCGAGGCAACCGAAGTTAACTTTAATCGAGTTCAAATTTTCACAATAAACCCACGGGTTTGCCAGTTGCGGACCGAAATTTATTTGGCGTTCAATCAACCGTTTGGAACGAAGTTAAATCAGTTTTTAACACCTTAACTCCTGAATTAGTGGTTTCATTGCAAAAATTTTAAACACCGTTCATCTCAATGCAACAACCTGTTTCGAATGGTATATAAATTGGCTAAATTTTTGATGGAAAAGTTTCGGTTCCAAGGGCTCTTAAGACCTCAACATAATTTTAAAATTTCATACTTTGAAAAACCACTAATATATGCAAGTTTACAAAATCGGCCAATAACAGGAGCGGAACAGTATTATATGCATATTCGCCAGCCTAAGCCTAAGCCTAAGCCTAAGTCTAAGCCTAAGCCTAAGCGTAAGAATGAGCATATTCCTAAGTCTAAGCCTAAACCTAAGCCTCAGGCAAGCAAAAAATTTACTCTAAAGCTTAAGCTTACACTATTGCAGTCCCATCAAAAAACGTTCCGCCCCTGATCTTTACATGGGCCACAAAATCAGACCGTTTTTCAGTAACCAAAAGCCGGTCACATGTATCAGAAAAGATAACTGGTTTAGGTGTATCGGTCGACAAGAACCAGAAAACAACGACCCACGACTAAAGAAATGGTATCAAACCGCCCGACAGTTGAAAAAACAACAACGGCGCCTGATGGCCGAAACTTTAGAGTCCTTAGCAAATTGTGCGGTAAACATTTGACTCATAAACAATATAACTGACATTTTTTACCATTAATATTCCGCACGATGTTTGCTTCAACTCTGTTACCGTATGATACGATTTTGCCTTGTAATCAGAGACTGTCTGATGGTAATCGCTTCCCATTTAACCACTTGACTTTAAACGTTTGAGCCCACGAAGGTTTTCATGTTTTCTTGAAATGTTGCGCTGCATATACGCGTAATTATGGTTGAACCCGAACCTTATTACCACAATAGTACTACCATTACTGTGAATAATAAAGCCCTATTCACAGGTTGCAAGTTTTTGCTACGAGAACTTGTAGCTGCAACTTGCACTCGCAAGTTTTGTCCAAAACACCTGGTTCGAAAAACTTACAGCTTCAAATAATTCATTGAAAAACATAGCCATGAATTCAGTTCACATGTTGATTAGCCATGCAAGTTCACTGAATTTGTTGCAGCAGCTGTCTCAATGGTTGGTGAAAACGTGCAAAGTCTGCGCGCAATTAGCAGCTGCAAGTTCTCACAGCAAAAACTTGCACAATTAGTCTATAAGATCTGAAATTTAACCTTCATACTGTATTGGCCCGAATAAGAGGGGGAGTTAATAAGAGATGGGGTCCCCATTTTGATTCCCGATCAATAGGAGTTCGTATCTCTAATAAGAGTGCGTAATCGGATACAGTCCCTAAACCCTAATTAGAGTCCATAAATGACAACTGTCCCAAATTGTAGCACATAAACGACTCCAGGACCAAGTAAAGTTGAGTTCGAAACTTAAAGCGTATTTAAGTTTTGAAAATAACATTTCAAAGTATAACTTTGCATTATCGCTGAAGCTTTTGATGCAAGGCAAAAAACGTTTAATTCAACGGATAGTTGCAATAGCCAAATAAATATCAGCCCCCCTTCTCTTATTCGGGTCACTACGGTATGCTTAAACTAAAATATGGTAAAAATCCTGTTATTTGTGCCTAAACCCTTTTTTCACAACTTTTACCTTTTATTTGTACAAATGCGTTGAAATTTGAATTGAAATGCTTTGATACCATGCTTGTTAACAGACTGACATAAACGACTGAAAAGTTTTGAGATGAAACGTTCAATTATTATTTCAGGATGAAGTTAACAACAGTTGATAGAAATGCCATACTTTGTGTTCTTCAAAGGTAAATGCAGAAAACACTAGATTCGTCCAATTTGAGCGGATCAAAGAAAAAAAGTCGTTAATATTGAACATACGTATAAAAAACCATTAATTGTGCTGTTGTAATTTGAACAAATGCTTATGTAACAAAACTGGGCCAATGTATAGAACAGCGGTGGAACTGTACTATAAGCATATTCCTGTGATTATAATGAACAATGAAATGTCTCATTTTAAAACGATGTTTATTGAAATTTAAATTAAATTTCAATCGGAGACTCAGTTGTATCAAGAGTGGATCATGACATGAGTATGCAACTCTTGCGCTCCCGCTTGGTACTAAATTTACCACCGGGCGTTGCGTTTTTGGCCGACCTCCCCGTTGTCTAGAAAGCGGGTCGATGTCACATGCAATAACTCTAATTTAAACTAAAAAGGGAGCATGTTTGACGCCGCATACATAAAGTGTCATGGTTCGCACAGATTGCCTCCCTTGAATAAAAGGGACGACGGCCAAAAACGCAACGCGTGCAAGGTACATTCTTTTCTGCACAGAATGTGCCCAGTTGCACACTCTTGTTAAATAGCAATTATCCACTCTTGGTTGTTTGAAAAAATAGTGACGGGGTCCTACAATAAGACTAGCACAATTTTAGCACTAAATCTTAACATAAAATGTCGCTTTTATTGTACCGCAAGTAAAATTTAAGTGTAAAAACGCCATGCGTAACATATCTAAACACAACCTGTATAAATAGCAGAAATATGAAACGTTGTGATTTAGTGATAGGGAAATACTGCAGGGTGCAACCGGAGGTGAAAATATCGGAGCCGGACTCGTAGGTCAACAAAACTTGCCGGAGCCGGTGCCGGATGTGAGGCGAAATTAGGTAGTAAAAATGATGGTTAACTAGTTAACTTTAGCCAATATCTGTAATATGACTACAAAATTGCCGGAACCTCCGGCAAAAATTCTACGCCGAAGCCGGAGGCCAATTTTCTGCCGGAGCCTGAGCCGGAAGCAGACCTCCGGTTGTACCCTGGGAAATAGTCATTTTTATACGAAAAATTGTGGTGGGAATGGATCGCGTTCCTCGTTCCCATTCTGGATTCGCCAAACCACAGCTTTACCTAATATTACTTTGACACAACTGTACAAGCAAATGTTCTACGAACATAACAGCATTTGTTGTGCTTACTGGCTTGAATAAATTTACAAAAATGTTGCAGTTTATCTACAGTGGCATTTTAATTATTTCCGGTTACCCTTTGAACTATTTTACAATCACCAGTGTTTACAAAATTCAGTCAACTGCAGAAGTCGGCTAGCACTCATAGAAAAAATTTTACCCCTTTTTCCCTTAGAAAACTTTCAGTCTGCCTTATAAACCTCATTCGCAAACTTTGTATTGTCCTGTAACCTTTCTAGCCCAGCCTTTCAGTAGCAAGATGAGCTGGCTACACTGTAAATTCCAATGAGTTGCATAATCAACTAAGCTAGAAAATTAGTTATTTCTGAGTTAATAACAATATTCATTAACTCACTCTGAGTTGAGTAGATTTTCAGTCTCATATGACTTGATTCTGGTTGAGTCGATCAGTTAACTCAGATTGCGTTGTATCAGCTCACAATTCTGAGTTCTGATAGCCCTAACTCAGACTGAGTGATTCAATTCATTTTGAGTTAAAATCAAGTCACTGGAATTTACAGTGTACGATCCTTGCTAATTACCTACCCGTTTCGGCTTCGTGAGAAAAATCGTGAACTTCCATCAATACAGCTACGTATTCCTTCTCGAAGAGTGTCATCTCTGACGCATTTAGTTGCAAGCTGTAAACTGTAATATCCACGACAAATATTTTTACACACCGTCGCACGTTCATATTCGCAACATTTCGACAGATCTCGGCCTGCGAGCATGCAAACTACGTATTTTTCGGCATCCGCTTCAACGCAATGTCCGTTGATTCGGTATTTGGCAATCTAAAACAACCCGTCAGATTTCAGTATCTCACTACAATACGACGCCTAACAACTAGTCGTAGAAAACGATAATCCGAAATCTAGTTTTATCACGATTAGGTTTATGCCCAGGCTTGGGATTATACAAAGGATTCGGCTTTCGCTTAAACGTACTGTAGGGGCCCGAATAAGAGAGGGCAATAACTAATACGAGAAGGGGTCCCCATATTGAGTCCTATCCAATAGCTGTTCATATTTCTATTAATCTAAGCGTAGCAAAATTTTTGACCTCCGGCTCCGGTCTATTTTTTTACTCCGGTTGCCAAGGGCGGAGTCATGACCTAGCCAGGCTGTGAAGCCGGTTTGGCTCGCATTCTCAAGAAAGATTGACGGAAAATATGGATGAAAAATGATTGTTTTACCATTCAAAATTTTCACTTTTGTAACGTTCGTCATGGACTCTTTGACGGCATGGGACTGTGAGGCCGCGGTCTCGTTGGCCTTCATTATAATTCGCCCATGCCGATTGCATCCTTTAAGGCTTTAGCTTTACACAAAGGTTTTCATTCAAATTAATTTGAGAAATTAAGACTAAATTCGTGTATTTTTTCCTTGTTAGCTTGGATTTATTTGTAGAGCACTTGACCTGTATTGTAGAACGCTAAAGTATATACGTGAAGCTTTATAAGCAGAAAATATATGTAACAGTCAGGGTTCAACCGGAGGTCTGGCTACGGGGCTCCGGCCGTGGCACAAAAACCCACATCCGGTTTTTGCTCAGGTAGAATTTTTGCCGGAGGTTACGGCAATAAAAATTTGCATAATTTGGAAAAAATCTGTTTGACGCGTTTCGTTAACTTTTGTGGCACACTGTTGAAGAAAGAATTATCAAGATTTTATAAAAAATAACCGGAAAACCAAACGATTTAACAACAGATTACAGATATCTGTTAAAATTAACAAAAAAAAGAATTTTAACTATACTTAATTTCGCTTCACCTCTGGCTTCACCTCCGGTTCCGGCTCCGGCAGGTTTTGTTGACGTCCGGCTCCGGCTCCGGTAATTTTTACCTCCGGTTGCACCCTCTGTAACACATATTGATTAGTACAATAAGGGTGGAGCTATACTTTTGATGACGTCAGGCGCCATTCGTCATCGTCTGACGTCATAACGCAACGCACGTGTATTGCCTGCTGGCAGCCATCTTAGTGCCTGTATTTTCGAATGCGTATAGCACCTATTACGAGAAAGCGATTGGTGATCAACCTTTCAAATGTTATCATTTACAGATCTATTACACTTTTTGTAATGGTTATTTATTTTGGCTTGAATCATATAGTTGGGCGTTTTAGTTACTCTACGTACAGTTCTATTTAGAGTTGTGTCTTGAATTATAAGAAAAGATATTTTTTATATATATAATTAATTTTTTATGTGTATATAGCGTACGTTTATTCTTGGAGTCGGAGTAATAATTTGAATTTTAAATTTAAATAATTTTAGAATTGTTAATATTTAAAAAAATTTGGTTTATGAGTTAATAAAAATTCAAAGATTTATATTTATTTATAAGGAAATATCGTTTCGAAATTTTTGAGTAATATAATATTCGATCTTGAGGAGGAAAAAATTACAGAAGAGGGTCCGTAAAATAATAATTATATTTTAAATACGTTGAGATTCTAGTAAAGAAGAATAGAAAAAATTTATAATATTTTAAGAGGTTTGAGAGATGTGACAAAATATTTAAAAAAGAATTTTAGAAGTTAAATTTAGAGTATTATTTATAAGATATTCGGTTTTGACTTTCTGGATTGGCTTGAGTACTTTGAACGGGTTGCAGATGCAAATAAATGGAGTAGTGATGTTAAGCGTAATGTGCTCATAGCGCGTCTAGGTAGAATAATTGGCTTGTTCTATGAAATGCTAGACCTTAGGCAAACAACATCGTTTAATCATTTGAAGAATGCCTTAGCGCAGCTCGTTACAACAGTGTATGATGGGTCGGACCAGTTCAAAGTACTCAAGTTAGGTCAACAAGAGAATGAAGCGCCCATTCATTATGTAGCACGATTGCTCAATGCATTAAAAAACCAGAATGTGTTTACTAATGAGGGGATTGAAATGTTGTTGATATCGTATTTCGTAGATGGCCTTAGACCCGAATATCGGTTAAAATTACGTAAGAATTACTCGTGCGCTGTTGAGCTCATAGAAGCGGCGAAATGTGCAAGTCGGTCAACGGTTCTTGACCATATGGAAACTGTAACCGACTATACTCAACCTTGCACAGCTAAGAAGACGAATAAACAAAATAACGGACTACTTTACGAAACCGAAACAGCCATAGCCAAAGTAAATATCGATCCTACAGAGATCCACCCTGCATACTCAGACCAAATCACAAAAACCAATAGCAATCACCCTAAACACAAACGTTCAGTAGCTTCTCAAACGACACAAGGATTAGCTATACATCCTACAAATAGCCGAACCTTCTTACAGGCAAGACGTTACGCGACGCGTGTTTGCTACTCGTGTGGGAAGAAGGGACATTATACAAAACACTGTCTTAGTAATGCATTATTCACATATAACCGCAGGCCTGCGGAAAGCACTAGTAAATCGCCATTAGCAAATAGTTTCGGCACCAAACGACATAAATTAAAGTCCCATGAAAACACTGTTTGGCATTGCATGAACACTAAAAACAGGCCTTACGTTCACAACAATTATCGTACTTACAATAAATATATTACTAATCGGAACAATGGATTTTATACAAACCGGGACTTTACTCATCTGAAACATGACCGACACCTTCAGCGAAACTTTGAGAGAAGGAGAAGATTAGCTACCTTCAACGACTTTCAAAGGAATAACCAACCGCGGGTGGACCCACCTTATCGGGAGGTTACTTCGTCGCTACAGGATAGTTCTTGGGTAAGCAGGCCCAAGCAATTTTTTAGGGCAAACTGTAGGAGGGATTTTGACGCTAATAGTTCCTGGAACCCTATCACCACTCACCAAACCAGAGGTGTGAGCCCAAAACCTTGGGGAGTTTTGAATATAAATCAATTTAACAGAACATTCCAGACACAAAGTTACAAGCACAATGTCGACACTGGGGTTGCCCCTATCACAGAAACTGTGAATGATCCTAACGATGATACCAGTCGTTGCATACTCAGAGGGCAAAATAAATCTCTGACTCAAATCTCAAAAGTAGGCAGAGATAATGCTAATGTGGCGAATGTCCCTTCGGTTCGTTCAATTATACGCGAAGGTATGGCTCACTCGACAAATGATTCTCTGAACCAGGCCGGATTAAGGTGGTGAGAGGCCCGGGGCCGATATGACCAGGAGGCCTGGGCCCGTATGACTAGGAAGCCCGGGCCCATATGACTAGCAGACCTTTTTATTAACCATAATTATTTTATGCACCAGAGCTTAAAGTGATAACATTTATGGCCCAGGGACTATTCTAGATTCGCCCTTAGAGAAGTCACTTACGATTCCACCAAAGTCTAGAAACATTTTGAAGTCCAAAAATGGACGGTGCGGGTCCCGTTTTCTTTCTTTTTCTTACTTTTTTGACCATCTTATTTTTCAAAAATTTCTTAAGGTGGCGCTGAATCCACGATTCAATCGAGTCCGAATCCATTGCTAATTTGCCGAATCTGAATCCGAAGTTTGAATGTTGCGAATTTCAGATATATCTACACTTTCTTTCAAAAAATCAATGTTTAAACGTTGGTATATTTTCGAGCTCGACCTCAGTTCTGAGATTTGTGAGCACAATAAAAATATTGAATACAGATAACAATTTACTTGAATTTTATCGTTTATAAATAAAAAAGCATATTGTCAAACCCTTTTGCATTCGGCTTTTTGATTCGGGTTTTTCAGAAGCGAAACCGTATCCGAATCTGAACCGCAAATTTTTCCCGAATTCGAACCTTGGTTACCACCCTGGTGTCAATTGTCATCTACTGCGGTGATCATAGGATGCAGAAATGTTGCCTGCAACAGGCTATCACTCTCACGTGGTTAGATTCAGCACACAATAGGTTTTGAAACTTTAATAAACTATTTCAAAAATAGAAAGTATTAAGTACAAACATACGCGCCAAATGCCAATGTCCTTCAGACGTACTGCTTTTTTGCATATATTTCTACTGTTACTGTTGCTCTCTGGGCTATTATAAAAATGCTTGATAATTATATAAATTCGAATAATGACCGGACGGCGGTCAATGACCGGCCGGCTAGCCGGCCAGTAGAAAAAGTGGTAATTGCACAACACTGTTTAGTTCCGAAACTTGTGGCAATGTAGTCCAGCTGTGATCCCGCAGGTCGGATTCCTGCCGGTTAGATGTTGTCTGTCTGTTTAAAAAAGCAGTCTAAATTAGTCCAGTAATGCGAATAAGGATTGTCAATGCAAGGGCAGTCTAGGTCGGAAAGCGAAGGTTATGGCCTTGAATACAGCTAATCTGACTACGCAACTTTCCATCGTACTAACATAAGTTTGGGATCACAAATCATAGGTGGCATAGGCTTTGGCTGCCCTGTCCCAACCATGTAGAAACTAGAAAATAAGATAAATCTGAAGAACTTTCTCAACCTTTGGAAAAATATTTTGTACACTCTTGCATAATAACCCTGCGGAAGAACGCTATCAGTACTCCCCAAAAATCCCGTAGTGGCACGACCGACGTTCAAAGAGCGCTCCCCCAATGAAATATTTCATCACCTGTATAACTTAGTGGTTCGCAAAAAAAATTTTTTTTGGCTAGTGATCAATTAAAACCTATGGTCGGTGTTTGGTTGGTGGGAGGCCCCGTTTTGGTGGGAGGCCCGGGCCCCCCTTTAATCCGGCGCTGCTCCGAACCGATTCTCAAAAGTAGGCAGAGATGACGATTGTGTGAGCGACAACTCTATCTGTCAAAATTTAGGTGTCTGTCTGTATTCATAGTATAAGCCCTACCGTACATTTAGAGCAGGTCACGAATGAGGCAACGGCTGAATCTAATATAGGACTGCTCAAGGCTAATAAAGTTTTTTACTCATCGGGCAAAGTAACTGAGCAGGGAATCGAGACTTTGACTGCAACCTCCAAAACAGCGTCAGAGTGCTATATACTAAACGACACTCATGACCAGGGCACCGTGGTGTCCTCATCTTGGACTTACACTAAACGCGGCACATGGACCGCTGATCGTACATGCGGTAAAAAACCAATTCTGACGCCTTGCGAGTGCACGGGTCTTTCTGACAGCTCCCGGGACCCTGCTGTAGGATCGCGACATATACTTCAGGGGTTCGGAAGGCGGGAAAGTGACAATGTACGGACAGGGCTAATCGGTAAACGGGATATAAACCATACCAATCTAAGTACCCTAACTACAGAATTGTGCTTAACGGTGTCTCGGGAAAAGTCGCGTCCCCCTGGCACTACTTGGTTGAATCCTGTTTTCCGACACCCCAATTGAGTGCATGTAGTTCACTGAGCAATGTGGTGATTGGAAAGGAGCAATCCCTTGACCACCTTTCACTCAATTCGGCCCCACTCGGAAGCGCTAACAAGTTTTGTTCTGAGCAGTGAAGAAAATCTCTCTAACAGGATGTAGCCGCTTCTGAGGTCGCATCAACCCATAAATTTAGCTTACCGTTTTTTAAAAGATGCGATTTTGAATTTTGGGAAACTTGTAAAAACTCCAATAAGGCGAAGCTTAACCCACCCTTCGGCTGTGACGGCTCCAATTACTTCGGCAATAAGACCGCGGCGAAGTGCTTCGGCAGTCAGACCGTTGTTAATAGCGACCGCTGGGCAGGGTTAACACCGGTAGAGTCGTATAATGTTGATTATAATAGTAGTAGTATTTTGGCTGCACTGGGGAAAACCGGACGTAGAAAACGTGCCGCGTTAGTACGAGTGAGCCCGCATTTTAATAGGTATGGAGTGAGAAATTTACGCGTAATCATGACGTTTGGATCGATCCAAACCTCTAAAGTAGCGGAATTTAACAAAACTGGCCATGGCTGTAAGTCGGAATTTTTACACGAATCGGGAACTGAGGAGTTGAATTCTGACCTTACCGTTTCCTCGGGTTTAGTTGCTTCTCAGAGTTGGTCAGGATCGGACGAGCCGCGGCTAAGCGTTAAAGCTTCGAAGCAAATTAGAATAAAAAATAAAATTTACAAAAAAAACAAAACAAAAAAAAACTTATTTTTGTAATTGGTATCCAATATGCCGTATTGTATATTGTCCGTTGTTTCTGCCTGTTTTACTCATTTATTGTCCGACATGTATGAATGAAAAAGAAAGTAAAAAAACTCAACAGAAAAATAAACAAAAAAAACAAAAGAAGAACATAAAAACAAATAAAAAACAAAATAAAACAATAGAAGCTCATGCATTAACAAAATTTTTGGCCTATCGGCATCATATATGCCGTATTATGGTATTTCTCTCATTGATGTTCGGTATGTCAAGGTATGTCTACGTTGTATATTTGTAAATGTGTTATTTGATTTGCCTTAATTCGACCCAAATTTATAGTTAGATGCCAAGATCCCCTCGAACAAAACAACTCAAAGGCAAAAACACTAACTGCAGGCAGTGAACGACAAATGCGACAATAATGCAACTATTGCAACGGCACTAGATAGTCGACCAGTAACAATAACACCTAAAATGATTTGCTGATAGAAGTACCGTCAACAAATGACAGAAGCATACATAAACAATGTTTCACGGCAATATAAACGTTTAAGGCAGTGAGGGTGGCGGCTAGTCTGGCGTTTGCGGTGGGACCAGCTATGGGGACATAAATGGCAGATGCTCAGCACATGCAGGGGCAAGAGAAAGCAACTGTTATCAACTGCGGTAACAACTGCGGCAATTTCAACAGCCACAGAGCACAACACGTCAGCAGTTAACATCAACAGCGATAACTACATTGGTCACTGTCTGTAAATGAAATCTATCGGATTTATGGGCTCCGCATACAATAACTATCGTGGGACAATAATTTAGCCACAATCGAGCCTTACAACTGTGTACACATAGTTAAATTAGCTAAATAACGTGGTCTTAAAATTCACCACAACATTGAACATTGCGGTATATTATTGTTCATCAATCCGTTGCTTCAACTGGAAGTAATTGTGGCTGTTCATCAGTTGCATAAGTTGCGGTGCTTTGTATCTGAAGTGCGGTTTTTATTCTGCGTGCTGCGTTACTATTGGCGATGCGGTTGCCAAAATATAGGCTGATTTATTGTTCTGCCAATTTAATTATAGCAAAAGTGTAGTGATAAATCGCTTAGGGTACAAGGGTTGACACAAACTACCAAAATTAAAATTCTAAGAGAAGGTGTTGTTTTTGGTAAAGTTGTACTGTTGTATTTGGTAATTTAATATTTTGGTAAATTTCTAGCAAATCCTGATAAATTCCTAAAAACGGTGTAACGAGGTTGTACAGAATTGTTAGCGCGAAATAGTAAATCGTACTCGTAAACTTACACAAAAAAAAGTTTTGAGGTGTAAACCAAATGCTGAATTTCGATGACAACGCAAAATGATACACGGTAAGCGCCTATACGTAATTCAAGTTAAGCTTATGTTGGTTCGATGATTTTCACAGTTAAGAAATTTGGTGTATCTGCATTTATTGTCACATTTGTGCTGATTCAGGGATTTTCACAATTATGGAATTTGATGTATTTTGCTACTAATATTTGAATTGCATGTGGACGTTATTTTTTGCATGAATCATTGGATTTTATCTTTACAACATGCAAGCTGCTCTACCAAATATGTCTCAGAACCATAAATATAGGAAACAAGTTTCAGAGAGCACAATAGCTTGAAGTATATGGGTTAACACGAACCGTCCAAATAAAAATTCTATGAGGTGTCAGGGACACAATTTTTCTAGTGATAATTAGCTCTGTTTTTGGAAAATGAGATTAGCATGTTTATTTCACGGCACTACGGTATTTGAATCGCCAGAAACAATCAAATGGATATAGGCAGGCTCGTGTTCAGGGGCCAGGCTTATTTTCTCTTCTAAAGTTATCATTATCGTTCCACTAGCTTATGTTTTTGGACCATTACTTGTGTGTTTGCTGTTTTCTTTTTTATTGTTATTATTATTATTATTATTATTATTATTATTATTATTATTATTATTATCATTTTTGGTACGGATCCTATTTATCCATGGTGTTTATTGTTTTCGATACTATGTAGATTGCACCTTTATTTTGTCATGCACATTTTGTTGCTTGTTGAGATGTATAGGATTCCAACCTAGCATTCTGTCAAACTCCCTACTTATCATTTTGTTGCAACTACTAATTTGTTCACTAGGTACAGACTAGAACATGACTAGAAGTTGAGCAGATACCACAGTAATGCTGACTAGATATTATTTGAATTTTGAGAATTGCACAATGCGAATCGTTTCACTTGAAATTGCTGAAATTTTCTTCCGTTAGATTCAACCTCTAGATCTCTTTCGCAAACACAGACAATACACGCTTTTGAACTGACACTTCGGCTAAATTCTATTGTATGCATTGTTAATGATTAATGAGTTTTACACAGCAAACGAAAGTGTGTTTTCGAAATTTTCGATGTAACTGCAGATTTGTGACCCCTAAAGGAATTTAAATTCAAAATAAGACTTGATTGTTTTGCAGTACAACAGAGGGAATTTGAATCTTATTGGTGGAGGGGTCCATTTTCGGGTGTTTGTTGAAGAATTTGGTTTAATGAAATTTCCAAGAGCAAGTTTTGGCGGGAGTTATACAATTATTGAATAGATAGACGAGGTCGCAAAGGAATGTGCATTAAAAGGAAACTTTTGGAAACTTCAAGACTGAGCAGCAGGGCCGGGTTTGAATCAAATTAGTCGAGGCTAGTAACTTTGAGGGGTTTGAAGGTGGAGCTCGGTCGGTGTTGTTGCAAAAGGGAGCTTATTTTGAGTTTCTTAGTGTGAACGCGTGTAAAAAAAGTTCATCGTGTGATTTTCGGACAGCAGATGCAATTCTCTTTTTAACGCCCAGCCCTAAAAGCTAGTACAATTTAATTCGGCTTGTTGACTAAGATTACTACTTCAAACTCGGTCCGCAAACCAGTGGTTAATGAGTTAGGGACGTCTGAAATCTTGGAATTTAGTGTACACACGCCTTATTGGACTGTCTCCCGAAAAATGCTATTTTCATTTTTTCGGATTTCGGTTTCTAAAATGGTCCCATTAGATTCAGCCCATCGAGGTGATCAAGAAAAATACCCACAACCTTACTTTTTGACTAATACTTGAAAATGTATGGACCTTTAAAGTTTCGGAATTTAGTGTGTAAACATTTACGGATCCCGGTCCTAAAAATGCTATTTTCACTTTTCCGGGATTTGGCCTCAAAATTAGTACCATTCGATTCAGCTCGACGAGGTGATACAGAAAACCACCCCAAACCTGGTCCGCAAACCAACGGTTCAAGAATTATGGCTGGTTTAAGGTCGTCCTGTTTTATACGCACACACGTTACGGATCAGATTCTCCAAAAATGCGATTTTCACTTTTTCGGGGTATGGTGGTAAATTTGGTACCATTCGATAGCACATACTGCGCTGACTAATAAAACCACCACAAACATGTGACGCAAGCCAATACTTAAGCAGTTATGGTTTGTTCAAGTTTTTAGAGATCTACATGTATATATGTTAAAGGACGGATTTTGTAGAATTGCAGTTTTGACTTTTTCGAGAGATGACACGGAGAAATGAGACAGCTGGTCTTGTCGCACCCTCGATGGCCCGGAAAACTATTCAGTAGGTGGCTCAGAAACCAGTATTTGAACTGCTATGACTGCCTAGACATTTTCGAGAGCATTGGTTTAATGGCCCCGTAGTATTAGCCCTGACGTATGAGTTGGTACTAATCGGTATACAGGCACCTGGAATTTGGAATAACCAACTCACCTGACGTATACCAAGCGTAGGAAGGGACGGTTGCAATGTTTAATTTCGTAGTCTTTAGTCCACTTTGGTCCGACCATCAGGGCTCAGGGCCCCAAGGTATAATCCGGGTGCTAGTTTCGCACTAGCTTTTGTTTTAATGAATTTGGCCAGAAGCACTAAGATAGACGGGGTCCATTGCAAGTTATGTTGTTATCTGTTATAAGGTGAATGATTTAATCTTGCTATTTGATTGCACATGAATTTATATTCCTTGTTATGCTTTTTCTTTCGTATCCCTGTTTTATCATTTGTGGTCTATTTTTACCGCGCTTAACAACCCCCTTTGCAACCCATTTAGGCGCACCACGTACACTTTCAATGAAGGATAGTATTAACCAACACTATAGAGTACGTTAAGCAGGGGTAAAATAGTATGAAGCCGCACCTGTGTGCCACCGACTTTGATCAAAATCTAGTTATTGAGTGGCCTCTGGTGAGAGACCTCCGCGGGTAACACCGTTCTAGTGTCCCCGCACCCGTTCCGCGTCAAAAACCGAGTGCAACCCCTTATTTGGACGTTACGCGTCAAAATCACTCTCGAGATACAACAGCCAATCATATGCTTTTTGAGAGAATTTGAATGCTCAAATTTCATTGGACTAGAAAGTCTTAGTTTCTTTACCCAATGGTGTTGCTGCAGCATTCCTGTTTCTTAATTTCTGATTGGTTGTGGTTGACTGCGAATTAGATAAGGGCCACGCGTGGGTATAAAAGCGCACTGCACGGGCTGTGCAGTCAGTTCAGTCTTAAATTTTTCGGTTTTCGAAGTCGCGTGCTCGAGCCGCGACAGCAAACCGAGCTCACTACACGCAGTGGCGACATAGCGTGTACGTGAGTCTCGGGGCGCTATTCGACAGGGGATAAGGGGGTATGTAAGTGTGTAAGGGGGGACTATGTCAAAACGGGGGCCCAGTTAGGACTGTCTCAGTTTCACGAAGAGGGTGTTGGGTGTTGAATTATTTTTGGTTCAAAGTTTGCCTATCGTTACTGACAACGTGGGTACAAGGTTTTTTCGTGAAAATTCTAAGGGGGAACAAACTTAGAGGCATCGTGAAACTGCCATTGATGCAAAATCATAGAACAATGCCAGCTCAAAAGGAGCAACTAAAAGTTTTCTGTATCCTTAGGATACTCACTTGTATTCAGGGTATTGGTTGTCAAGGATGGCAGGCAGGCCAAAGCTGCCTCGTGCTAAGCACCAGGATTTGTTTGACAAAATGGCTAAGCGCCTAGCCATCGGAGAAAATTTTAGTATACCCCGTGACATGAGAAGGTTCTGACCAGGCCCCAGGGATTCTGTTAAACTAGAACCTGCATACGCGCTTGACAACCGAAACACTGAATGCACAGCCCGCGCACCTGGCGTAGTATGAATAAAATCATTAGGCATTTAAGAAACGGCAGCAGCAAACGGCGACCCTTTAAAAATCCTTATAAGATCCTTCCCTTTCCCTTTTGGTGGTCTCTATGTGCGGCTTTCAGAATTGTACATAGAAATTTAGGCGAGTTTGACACATCTAGCTCCTTTGGTTAGAGATTCCCGCATAGACTGAGCCTGCTGACAGAACGACTGCTAAGTTCGCTGACCTTACCCGTACGGTTAAACTCGCCCATGATGTAGAATCAAATCATGAGAACGGAACAATGCTTAAACCCCAACCCGTTTGGTAAGGTGGCTAGTCCACGTTCAGGTATCTATGGGTACGAAGTTAAGTTTGATAACCCTAAGTAAATCAGAACTTTGTTTCCTTTCAGCAATTATTTCGTAAACTAACTTAGCTATAAAGCTAATAACTCTCGACAAGGAACTTAGTCTGAACTCAAAATTCTGCTTAAGGTATAACCCTGCTACTTGCATTGTTGTATTTTTACTGTATATATTGTATAAATTTATGATAAACCAAAACTTCAGACTGAGTTATTAGTGAACCATGAGCGGTTTGAATTTTCAATTCCTGGCCTTGAGCCACGGCTAACCATAAAATTTTAGTCAAAGACAAAAAGCTCAAGCAGAATAATTTTCCCTAGATCACAACGAAATTTTTCGTTCAGAATAGCGACGCTTGTTCGAACTAGCGTCGCTTTAGTAAAATTAAAGGCTTGGACCGATTCGCCTGTAAAAAGGTCTCTGACCGTATGGCTAAATTTTGCAGGATCGACTATCAACCCTCACAAAGGATACAACGACCCCTAACACTCATTTTGAAGACCTGATCGCTACTGAACTCGACAATCAGAGTTTATTCGGGAGACATAGCACAAAACTAGCAGTCACAAATAACAAACAAAAAAACTCAATTGTTGCTGGTGCGAAACAACAACACATACAGGTGTTCTAAGGAAGCTTAGGCGTAAGACGATATCGGGATTTTGTGACTCTCAAAACCTGATATCACGCCAGGGGGACCGTCATCCTCTAGACAAGTAGCTTAATTTGACAGATCCACGGACTCGAACACCCGTGAGAGTATCATCTCGGATTCGTCCGCAGGGATACTCGTTGATCGTACCCGTAACAAAATTGGAAAATACAGAAATATTGCAGCTTAAATGCGAAAAATTTGCACAATTTGTAACCTCAACATTCACTGGTTTGAAAATTACAGAACGTACCAACACTTGGCAATAGATGCTACACACATTGGAGAATAAAGGTTTAACTTTCTAAACATAGCAAACTGTCGCAGTTGTCGAAACTCAGTCTCTGTTGTCAAATAAGAACCAATCAAATGCGAAAAATGTGCCGACTTTCTAAACTCATCATTGGACACGTAAAGCCAAATTTAAGGATAATTGGAATGAACGAGCCACTCAGCTCTCAGTTTACGACCCATGCTAACACATGTAGTAGTTCAAACAAACGAGCTTACCTCTTCGACAGTTGTATTGTACCGAGCAATGTCTTGGCATGGAGTTTTCATTTCGAATTCGCGGACACAATTGAGCAGATTTTCTGAAAATAGCGAAAAGTTTTTAAAAACATCCGTCGAAAATTTTTCATTTAATCAAATCCAGCTAAAATTCAGAACGATGTGAAATGTACAACCAAATAATAATATTGAGGGCAACAAAACCTTTGCTTGGGCTTGCAAAGAAGTCTGTGTCGAGAGAGGTACGCTGTAATCCGCCATAGCTACGGCCTGGGGTCAAATCCTAAGCTTATTAGACCTTAGCGTCAGGATGAGTCTAAGACCAAGTAGCCTAAAAATAACCGTAATAATTACGGTAAAATTTAAAGCCTTTAGTGACATTTAATTAAAAGTAATGGGGTTTCAAATAGCTATGAGTACTGCTATGATTTCTAAAAATGACACTTGAAAACTGTACTCAGGAACCGTATTCTCAACTGTCTGTAGCACCTATCATCAGTTTGTATTTCGTTTTCAAATTAGCGAACCGCAACAGCTGTGGATCTGAAATTTGCTTACGTACAAGACACTAATCAAGTGCGAAAAATGTGCTAACTTTCGAGCATCATCATTCACTGGTCCAAAACTTACGAGATCTATCATCAATAGATGATAGAGGCGACAAAGCGTTAAGGATTATCGGCGCCGAACCAACTGTTATCTTACCATTTGTCAATTTTCAATCAATCTTATAATTTTTCCATTTCCAATCTTTTTTTATCATTTTTAAATTTTTAATCTGTTTTACCATTTTTCAATTTTTAATCTTTTTTACCATTTTCAATTTTTAATCTTTCATACATATTTTTAATTTCCAAATGTTCTTATCGTTTTTTCAATTTTCAATCTTTATTCCATTTTTCCGTTTTCTATATTTGTTATCGTTTTTCAATATTAACTGTTTCTTAGCGTTTTTGAACGTTCAAGCTTTCTTACCATTTTTCAATTTTCAATCTTACCATTTTTAAGTTTTCCTTCTTTTTTATTATTTTTAATTTTCAATCTGTTCTACCACTTTTTAATTCTGAATCTTTCTTACCAGTTTCGAATTTTCCATCCTTCATTGCCATTTTTCAATTTTCAATGTTTCTCATCGTTTTTCAATTTTCATTTCTTTACATTTTTCAATCTTTAAATATTTTTTACTATTTTTTAAATTTTCAACCATTCTTATCATTTATCGCTGATCTCAGTCTTACCGTTTCCAATTTTCGCTTTACAAATACCGCATGACGCGCGACATTGCGTCCTTGCGGTTCGGCCTTGATCTGTTTTAAGCTTGCACGCATGCCGAAACCTGGGACATAACAGCGAGTTATCGTAACAATCGGCCGACGGCTTTTGACTCGACGATATGCCAAATAAAACACCGAAGCAAATTAGTAAAATAATACAGTTCAACGTTTTGGCCATTATTTGTAATAGGCGTATAAACTATTTTGGCAAAGTAATCTTTACTGAAATAAAAGACCATTTGTTGAACCAAAATTAGCTTAAAACAACCCAAACCAAAAAACACTAGCGTTTTATGACGTCAGAATATTGATGACACGCGTTTCTTGGGTCACCCACTGCAAAAATTTACAGGAAACCTCATGGGCACCAAAAAATGAGGAAGGTGTAAGCAGCAACGTTGGCAGAGGGGACGCAGGGACGGCATGACGCTAGAATGCTTTTCAAGAAACCATTTTTGGTAGCTGAAAGAAATTTACTTCCGCGCAAAACACAAACTGCGTACAAACATATATGACGGTGTCGAAACAAGGCTGCAGGAGGTTTCGCCTGCTAGAAGGCTTGCTAAAAATTGGACGGAGAATGCGTCAAAATATTAGCCAGCTGACAAGCGAGGTTACAAATTTTCTAGGAGAGTCAAAATTTTTTAAAGGAATCGAGCTCCCTGTGGCTGCGGGCGCTCTGGCTATGCATCGGCTCTAAGTGAAATCCTCGCAACTATTTCTGTGTCAGCTTCTATTTGGGGCCCCTCTTATTATCCCCTCTTATTTGAGTCACTACAGTATAGCCTTGCATTATTGCTTAAGCATTTGATGCAAGACAAATAAACGTTTAAGTCAACGGATAATTGCAGCACTGGATATATATCAGTAAAACGAAGGGTGGCGGAGCGTGCTTAATGAATAACACTCTGTAAACCAATAACAGGGGGTGCACTATGGTGAGGCCAAATAAACATCAACCCCCTATTCGAATTACTACAGTTGTCGAACTTTATTAATGCTGTTATTATGTAGCGACGTAAGTAGTACGCTACTGACGCCGGGTGTAAGGGTTGCCGACACCCCTGAAACTAAGCTTGTCCCTTTGAGCTAAAAATGAGCACTAGACACCAGAGCGGAACTTTACAAACCAGAAAATATCACAAAAGTTTGGCGACCGTAAGACAGCCAATTTTTTACCCCGGGACAATACAAATCATTACCCGCGGGTATACCCGCGACTGAAATTCTTTAACCGGCCGACGTTGAGTCGTGCGTGCCTTTGAGGTAAACTCACATTGTTGTCCGTCTTAAATTTTGAGCCTGGCTGCGTGTCTGCTGTTGTATAAAACTTAAGAACTCCCCGCAGATTTGTAATTCGCTTGTTTAATGAACTTAATTGCTAAACGTATTTGAGAATTAAGGCTGAACTAAAGCGTCATTGTTAGCAAATAAAGTTTAAAACAAGAGACTAAATTTTAAAATAAATATGTAAACAAAGAAAAAACAATAAAGTTAAATTTATTATATATGTGTAATAAATAAAAAATACAAAGCGTCACAATTGAGCATCGTGGGCGTGACAGAATGTCCTTTTTTCCTAATGGGAGAACTAATAACAAAAATGGACCCAATGTATAGAACTGGGCTGGAACTGTAGTATAAGCATATTCCTAAGCCTAAGCTTAAGCGTAAGCATAACAATGAGCCTATACCTAAGCCTAAGCCTAAGCCGAAGCAAAAAATTAGTCTAAAGCTTATGCTTACTTTATTACAGTCTCGCCGGAAAACGTTCCGGCCCTGTTCTATACATGGCAGGTGCAACCGGAGGTGAAAAATACCGGAGCCGGAGGTCAACGAAACTTGCCGGAGCCGGAGCCGGAGGTGAGGCGAAATATAAGCAGTAAAAATGATGGTCAATTAGTTAATTTTAGCCAATATCTGCAAAATGTTGTTAATTTGTTGTTTGGTGTCACGCTAATTTTCTGCCAAATTTCGGCAATTCTTTCATGAAAATTGTGACAAAAGTAAATCGAAACGTGCATCAAAACGCGCGAAACAGATAAATTTAGGAAAATTATGCACTATTTTACTATCGAAATTGCCGGAATCTCTGGCAAAAATTCTACCGGAACCGGAACCGGAGTCCGACCTCCGGTTGTACCCTGATACATAAGCCACAAAAATGGCCATAAACGACAAACATCTTTATATGATCGAGTATCGCGACAGTTTTAATAGTACAAGCACCTGCCTTTTTCACGTAAGGCCTTCGCTAGCGCAATCGTAGAGAAGTGCAAATATTGGTAAAAGACACCTCGGCAAGCTGTCGTTGTTACCTTACAAATTTTGGCCCATGTAAAGATCAGGGGCGGAACGTTTTTCTGTAGGACTAGAAAAGAGTAAGCTCAAGCTGTAGATTAATTTTTTGCTTGGCTTAGGCTTAGGCTTAGGCTTAGGCTTATGCTTAAGCTTAGGCTTTATTAGGAATATGCTCATAAATACTGTTCCGCCCCTGTTCTTTACATTGACCAAAATTTTCAGTCACGCGTTTTATAGATTTATAGTACAATCAAAAATGTTTGCCTGCGGCGCTATTTGCATAGCACTATTAACAATGACTGAGCAGAAACTAGACGAAGTCTGTTGTCTAAATGTACCAATGCGTTATACCAGTAGTATAAGCGTATTCTTAAGCCTGAGCCCAAGCGTAAGAACAAAGCGGGCCAACAAGTTAGTCTTAAGTTTACGTATTGCTCGTATTGTATGTACTGTAAATACTAAATTTCATTGTGTTGATTAATCAACTCAGCTAAGGAGATAGTTATTTCTGTCATTAAAGTTCCTATTCACACGTGCAACTGTTTGTTGCGATAACTCGCAGCTGCAACTTGCACTTGAAAGTTTTGTTAAAAATCCCGTTCGAAAAACTTGCCGCTGCAAATGATTCATTAAATATCACAGCTAGGAATTTAGTTCACACGTGTGAATAAATCAAGTTCACTGAATTTATTGCAACTGCTTTCTCATTGGCTGATGAAAAAAACGCGAGTTCTGCGTTCAATTTTCTGCTGCAACTTCTCGCAACAAAAACTTGCACGTGTGAATAGGACTTAACTCACTCTGGAATTGAGTTGATTCTCACTCTGATTTAAATTATTTCCAATTTCGAATGAGTATGATTAACTCAGGACGAGTGGAATTTATTCACAAATCTCAGGTCTGAAGGTGTTAATTCACAGCTCAAATTTCTGAATGGATCCAACTCATTCTGAATGAAAATCAACTCATTGAAATATTTTTACAGCGTAAACTTCGCGAGGTATTGTAGCTTCCTCCGACCGAAAAAACTCACATTTTTAACAAAACGACAAAAAGTTGCAATTTTACGAACACAAAACAGTATATAGTGTCTTATAAAACTGAACTGTCGTTTGCAGTAACTGACTGCAAACTGTTTTTTATAAACTGCAATTAAAATACATTGACTGAATGTTTTAGTTGTAAAAGCGAGTAAAATACTCAACAAACTGAATATGCAATGTATAAGTTATATATGTATTATATATTATATATTATGCATATATATTATATATGTTATATATATAAGTATAAATATATATATTTATATATAAATATAAACATATATATACATATTTATATATAGGCGACAGCAGATATATGCAAAGGGTATATAGCTGCTCTCCCCAGGTTCAAGCAATTTTTAATAAGATTTATACAGTAAGAATATTGCTTTACGGTGTTAGACAGTCGCTTATTATAGAGACTTGTTCACAAACTCAAACTGTGCATCCCTACGAAATATTGTTGCGACTGAAATGTGTATAAAATAAAACAATTTCTTGCAAAAATCATTTGTCTTAACACCAAAAAACAAGTGTCTTTAATGAAAAGTGCAAAATCTAAGATATGAAACGACAGTAATTTTTACACGCGATCGTTTCTGATTGCTTAAAGCCAGTTTTGTTGTCTTTTCTGGTGTGATGGTATTAATTGTACCGTAAAATTAGCAGTGGTTAGAAAAAAATGATTTATTTAGCAATGAAATCAGAGTTTGTATTTCAAAATTGCTGTCAAGGTTGTGACCAGGTACTGGCTTATGTGAAGATCAGGAGTGGAACGTTTTTGTGTGGGACTGCTGTAGAGAAAGGAAAAGTTTTAGGCTAATTTTCTGCTTAGGCTTAAGCTTACGCTTAAGCTTAGGTTTGGTATAAGCTCAATGTTACGTTTATGCGAGATTCACGTTATAACAGCGGTATACTGGTCACGGTTTATCCCATGTTGATTCGACGTGAACATTATAATTGAGGCTGTTATACCGGGTCAACAGGCAAAACTCGAATGTCATATGACAATAAGCTTACAAACCGCCGCTCTCAATTGTTCAATGTGTACAAGAGTCAATATGTCACGAACAGAGTAAAAGTGTGTAATGATTTTTTACCCGACCCACGCTGTACCCATGCTTATAAAATGTTTTTACCCGCAGGAATACCCGCGCAAACAATATCTACCCGCGACGAACCTTTTACGTGCGTCTGAAGCTAAACCAGTATTCTAAAGATGGCAAGAGCTTTGCACTCTAATGAAGTTTTGCATTTTAGGTTCAATAAATTTTACACGTGAGTTTACTAAAAACAGGTCATTTGACTGAAAGCCGTATATATGGTGAGCGCTACTTAACTCGAAAAAGCACTCAGCATGCAATCACAGGTGGAAAATTTACCAGCCAGAGCCAGAGAGGGAACAAAATTCATTGAGCCGAAATCATGTTAACCCTTTAACTAATAGAGTACACTATGAGTAACTAAATACAAGAAATATCCGAGCAACACAGACACGTGAGCAGTATTTAACAATTCTAACATATATGTGTAGTGCACAATCTCTACAAGAGATGAGAGCCCCATTGGGCTTGAACGTCCTAATCCAGTTTGGGCATTAAATCAAAATTCACCGTACTCCAGTTCAATAATTCAGTAGTTTTTAATTCCTGAGTTGATTTTAACTCAGAATAAGTTGAGTTCACTCAGAACTTTAAGCTCTAAATTAGGTCTTTCAGAACTCAGAATAAAGAATGATTGTACTCATTCTGAGTTAATTTATCAACTCACCCGGAATTAAGTCCGCTCAGAGCAAGTTAATATTTACTGATATTAATTCAATAATAACCAGAAATAATAAAATTCTCTTCCTGAGTTGATTCGTCAACTCATTGGAATTTATAGTGAACAAACGGCAGAAACAGCGGTCCTACATACTCTCGATGCAGCAATTAGCAAGGCGTCATTGGGCAAACCTACCGAAACAAAGCCATTGGCCGGCCGTACGAATGTCTTATTCAGTGCATGCATCGCGTGTTTTGTATTCGATTTATTGCGCAAACCACAGCTATCAATTAAAAATTTCCGATTTAAAACCGCAAGCAATCCCTAGGTTATACTATATGAATTACGGATTTTCAAAGTTTTTTCATATCTCGACGCTATAATACACCATTTGTATATAGCAGTTGAATGAACAAAAAATTTCAGTTATTGAAAAATTTATTAACTGTAACTTTTTTAATTAAAATTCGCTGTGTCGCATCTTCAACGCACAATTGTTTGAAGATTACCGATAGCGAAACCGTAGCGCTGCCTGAGGACGCGGACAATAACTAAATTTCAAACCCAACTAAATAACACACTGGACAGCAACTGGTCAGAAGTCTTAAAACAGAAAATACACTCAAAATAAAATTTCTGATATTTTAGAAAAAATTTCTTGCATTTGAGAAATATGATTAGCAAGGTGCACTTGAAAAGTATTTCTGTTATAACAGAATTGTTTCCAAAACACGTTTTGTAACAAAGCCTGAAAAGAAACGTTTTAAAGTTATTTTTAGAAAAATTGTCTTAAATATCAGCAAAACTTTTCAGATTTGCCACAGAAAACACTTTTCTGAATAAATTCAGAAATATTTTTTGTGTGTAGCGTATGTTTTGCGCTTTAACACATAAAAGTTAGGCTCGGGTAAGAAATGTGAAATTTCCACCCTCGTGATATCGATCTATACCCGCGGGTGGCCTGTTGCTTTACATCAAAAATGCGCAACCATCTGTGAAACCGCATAGAAGGCGGTCGACTTGTCCTCTTTCTTAAGACAAACGCGAAGAAGCGTGGGCGGTGCTCGAAACAAATAGAAGCATTTTTTTATTAAAATATAATTTGAATTCATATAGAAAATGTAAAATTTACGTACTCAAAAGCGGCTGTAAAACCAAATACAGTTCTGAAACAAACGAGTGAATTTTTGCTAAAACTGAAATTTGTCTGATTAGTGTAATGGAAGTACTGAAATGCCGAAAAATAGAAAGACAGTTAATGAAACAATGGTGTATGAAAAGAAATTTTTTTTCAGAAGTTCTTAATTATCACAGGGTAAATTGAATTTTTTCTAAAACTGGGCGTAGTCAAAATTATATATAATATTGACTGGGGAAGTGAATTTTTAGGAGAGTTATTATTATTGTATGCTACGCCGGCCGTTTTGTAAGCTTTGAATTGATGCTTGCAAGCTTAATCCACTGTACTTCAAACAAACTTAAACCCATCCTTAGTTTCAAACGTGAGAGTTTTGGGAAGTCGAAATATCTGTACGATCAATCTCATAGTATATTTGTGATTACGTCACACACAAATATTTAAAGTGGTTATTGGCGAAGGCTTCGGGCTACGTTTAGGCAAAGACTTTAATGTCAGGTATTAATCTTTTCCTAACTCTATGCCTAGGTCTAACCATGTGGGTGGAGCAGATGTGTAAGTGAATGAAGAATATTTACCCGAGCTGCGCTTTACCCGCGGAATTTATATTTCTTACCCGCGGGTATACCGGCGAAACATTCCTTTACCCATTACCCGTCTTTACCCGTGCAAAAGGTGTTTACCGTTTCCGACCGTACCTGTCGTTATTTTTTCTTCTGTGTTCAATACAGTTGTGTAAATTTACAGTACATTGATGTGACTCCCCCGATTTACGTTACAAAAAACTATTTAAGAGTAATATTTATTTTTCACTCATACTATAAAATCAGTTTAAAATTGAAGGTTTTTACATTGTGGTTCCAAGTTCCTTATGAAATTTCAAATTTTTAACCGCGCTTTGCAATTCTAAAGCCGTGGGTATACCCGCGTCAAAATATTCTTACCCGTCCGGGCTTACCCGCGGGAATCCACGGGTAGCGTGCAGTTCTGGCTTTAACTAAGCCTACTGTAGTGACCCGAATAACAGGAGAGAGCTGATATTTATTTGACCTCTCCAGAGGGTACCCCCTTGTTATTTGGTTACGGACTGTTATTTATTTTTAACCCAAGCTCCGCCGCCCTTCGTTACTGATATATATCCGATAGTGCAGTTATCCGTTGAATTAAACGTTTATTTGTCTTCTGTCGATAGCTTGAGTGATAATACAAGGTTATACTTATGAATGTACTTTCAAATTTAAGTACGGTTTAAAGTTTCGAACTCAAATTATTTGGTCCTGGAGTAATTTATGCGCTACAGTTAGAGATAATTGACATTTAAGGACTCTAATTAGGGTTTAGGGACTCTATCCGCTTACGGACTCCTATTTGGGATACGGACTCCTATTGATTGGGACTCAAAATGGACCACTCTAATTACCCCCTCTTATTACGGTTACTACAGTAAAGACATTAAAATTGTCTCAAAATTAAGCATTAGCCTAATCCATGTGAACGTTTTACAAATTTTCTTTAAATTCGTAATAACGTCTACTGAACATTCCCGTACAGTTCTGGGGATAGAGTAAGCGAGCCTGGTTACGGTTATCAGATAGAAAAAACGTGAAACCAGCCAGGAACCTTAACAGGGTACAACCAGAGGTAAGACTCCAGCTCTGGCTCCGGCAATAATTGACCTCCAGCTATGGTAGAATTTCGGCCGGTCAGCCGTCGAAGTTTTGACAATTTTGGTCGTGACGCTTTTCATAGTTTTATAAAAATACGTCGGTCTTTTACGTGCTTTCAATTCAACTTTTGACTCAATTTTAAAGAGTTAATTGTCAGGATGTCTTTAAATAAACAATAAATACCTACAAACAAGCTTTTTGACAACGATTTACACATTTTGCTAATATTAGCAAATTAAACATAGTTTTAGTGTTATACTTAATTTCACTGCACCTCCGGCATCGCTTCCGCCTGCGGTAGGTTTTGTTGACCTCAGACTCCAGCTCCTGTAGTTTTCATCTCCGATTGCGGCTCGCAGCGCCACGTTAACAAAATTTTCGGCCCTGCTACAACAGTAGTACTTTGTTCAGTTTGAAACTGGATATCCGTTTAAGATTTAACATCATATCGAAATTAAACACTGGGTTAGTTTCTTGCATTAACCTTCTCTTGTTTAATATTTTTTCCTCATCTGCTAACCAGTGTGTAACCAAATATCTGGTTCACGTTTCCGGCAAACATCGGTGTCCGTTTCCGGTATAGAAATAACAGAGGTTGAGTTATTTTTATGTTCAAAATTAGGCGTAAAAATCATTTATATATCTCGCAATTTTTTGTTGCAGATATGCTACAATTGTTTGAAATGTAACAAAAAGTACAAAATTTATCCAAAATCATAAGAACGTCGACGCATCCGTTATTTTTTCTTTAATATTTTTGAAAAACCGGTGAAATACACGTTTCAATTATATTGACAGAAAAATAAAACAATTTTTTAAAACTTTTATACTTCAATAACCGTTTTCTGTGTCCGTTTCCGCTACTTTGATCACTATCCGTTTTCGTTTCCGCTTCCGCTAGTTTTACTATCCGTTTTTACAACCTGACTTTATGGGATACCAAAAAGTGCTGCAACGTTTCGAATTTTTTAAAAACGTATTCGTAAAAATTGTTAAAATTTAACTTTTTTTGACTCTCAGCCCTATTTTATACTGAACCGCAGATACTTGCATTATACTGTTCTACCTTCAATACGTACAATAACATATTCTGACGTCTCCTAATTATGTTTTCGAGAAAATTTGTGTTTTTTTTGTATTTTTTGAAGTATTGCTTTATTTGAGGAATAAAAATATTTATTCAAAGTTCTACAAGTAAAGTTTGTGTTTTTTGTTAAAAAATATATTCAATTTGAATAATTTTCGAGGAAATTTTTCATTTATATTTGTATTTCTATGTTTTTGGGGCCTCATGAAATAATAGCAAAATGACACTTTCCGGAAAGATAGGACTTTGAACTACGGGTCAATGCATAACACATCAGGGCCGTAAAAAGTATATAGTGTACCTAAACATATTCTTAAACCTAAATCGACTCAAGCGTAAGGAAAAGCTTATACCTAAGCCTAAGTCTAAGCCTAAAGAAAAAATTAGTCTAAGACTTAGGCTAAACTCCAGCAGTCCTATACGAAAAGACGGTCGGAACTATAAACAGAAAATTAACTAATTGTTTTTATTGTAGTAATCCGAATAAGAGACTATATTTTGTGTGTATAAAGAATATCTCCTGTTATTCGATTATCGACTATTATACTTTTCCTACCTGGAACCATGTTATTAGGCACCCGTACTACTAAGGAGAAGTAATACTGACCCTGACCGGAAACGCAGCAGGCCATAGCGTCCACGCCGGAACAGTGGTGGGATAGCGCTTCCCAGACCGGAAACGCAGCAGGCCATAGCGTCCACGCCGGAACAGTGGTGGGATAGCGCTTCCCAGACCGGAAACGCAGCAGGCCATAGCGTCCACGCCGGAACAGTGGTGGGATAGCGCTTCCCAGACCGGAAACGCAGCAGGCCATAGCGTCCACGCCGGAACAGTGGTTGGATAGCGGTTACGAATATGCCATTCGCTATGGTTTCAGTACATTACTTTTTAGTAGGCTTTTAATACCAATGTAGGTATATATTATACCACTTCTATGGGTCAATGTTATTTTAAGGGCGTTACAGTAGATTACGCGTATTCCTAAGCGTAAAGCCTCAGCCTAAGCGTCGTAAAAGGGTCTTCCTAAGCCTAAGCCTAAGCCTAAGCAAAAATAAATGTAATCTAGAATCTAAACCTACTCATTAATGGACCCACCAGAAACCTGGACGTCCATTAAAGTAACATGATCGCTTCTATGAATACATAATTGAGATAGGGACTTTAATTTAAAATATAGACTCTTCCTTATTCAACTGTTCATAAATGGACCTTTGTTATTGTCAAACACAGTATTTGGGTCACCACAATATCAAACATGGGCGTACGCAAAACCTTTTTAGTTAATAGCGAACGGAAAAGTTTGAGTCACAAATTGACTTTTTTCGAAATATGATCTACGGGACTGAACAAACTGAGTCAAATTCGATTCCGCCAGAGTAAACTTCGACTCACTGAGTCGCACGTGTGACACTGGCAGAGTCCAATTTGACTCAGTTTGTGAGTCCCGTGGATCCTGTTTCGGAGAGAGTCCATTTGACTCACCATTTTTGGCAGTGTAGGAAAGTGTCTAGTTTCGGATTGTCCGCGTGCTAGATTGACACTTAAAGTTTACATTTGTGCTATTAGAACAAGTAATACTTTTTAGTTTGACTATTACAATAGTAAAAATCTATTTATTTGCTAAAAATTAGCTGTCGTTAAAGCAAAATTGTTTTTACTATTAACGTAGGCAGATTGAAAAGAAAAAAGTGCAGAAAAACGAGTTAGAAGTTTTGGCAAATGTAAACAACCGGGTGCGGAACAGTATTATAAGCATATTCCTAAGCCTAAGCCTAAGCCTAAGCCTAAGCTATTAAAAAATTAGTCTAAAGTCTAAGCTTAGATTATTGCACTCTCACAGAAAAACGTTCCGCCCCTGATCTTTACATGGGCCGAAGTTTTTACATAAAGAGATCTATCGCAAAGCTCACAGTGCAAAAAATGGCGAGTCAAATTGACTCTGTCCGAATTAAACTCGACGGAACTACACAAGCTGAGTCAAATTCGACCCCGCCAGGATCAAATTTGAGCCATTGAGAAGCTCGTTTAACCATGGCGCAGTCGAATATGACCCCGTTTGTGTAGTCCCGTAGAGCCTATTTTGGACAGACTCAATTTGACTCACCATTGGTTGCCGTGCAGTGTATTTGGATAAAACGTCGTACTGGTACAAGGGGTGTAGTGAAGTTTACAGCGATGTCATGGGGATGTGAAGACGCACGGTGATCTCCGTTGCGTTCGGGTGGGATGGGGATCAGTTTAAGATAAGCGGGGTTCTCCCCCCGGCCATGGCGTAAAAAATTCCAACATATATAGACACTTTTATTAAGAGAATGTTACATATTTGTCTGCATGCGGTTTCTGTCCGCGATAAGCTGAGTTCGTTTTCAAGAGTCACTCAGAGCTTATACGTATAGATACGTTTTTACTTCACTAAGTTATCGAGTTTCCCAGTTTTGCATCAAGAGAAGGTTGCACAAAATAGCCGTGCAGCGAGTGTAGATGTTCCGGGGGCCGACCCTCTTGTGTAAAAATGACCATTCAGGCGAACCTCACCCTTTCAGTGAATCGAATTTGTCTCTGGCGGAGTCTAATTTTGACTCCGTTGGTGTAGTCAGGAAAAGCCTATTTCGGAGAGAGTCAATTTGACTCACCATTTTTTGCAGTGTACAACTGTGTTAAATACGCTGAAACTATTTTTCAGACATGCTTTCGGCACTTTTAAAATTACTTTCACCCTTCGCGCAAATTGATAATATGCAATCTAAAGACACTGTCGGGCCCGTAGCCAAGTGGCGATCTGCTCCCCTCGGAAAGTTTTGCCCCCTACCTAGAAAATGTTCTACCTTGCTTGTACTAAGTCAACGAAATCCCTTGTATGCCCGTCCTGAAAAATGTTTAGCCTGTCGTAGCAAGGTGGATTGGCTACGGGCGTGTATAACGAGTATTTATTTTGTTTAAATCATATGACATGTAAATTTCAAGGTAACATTCCATTACCAGTCTCACGGGTGGAAGGCGTTTACGACGATCACTGAGGTATAGGAACTTGATGCTCAAACCCGAAGGGGCTCTCACATCTTCAGTAGATTTTGCACTGCGCATGCAAGTTAGAATTGTTGAACACTGCTCACAGTATCTGTATAGCTCGTACATATATTATTTCTATTTAGTTGCTCATAGTATGTATACTCTACGAGTGCAAGGGTTAAAATACGCTGAACAATACATGGTTCGCAGTTAAGAGTTTCATGTTTGCTTGACCACAGTAGTGTTCTTCCGGTGTCACAGCCTAAGAATACCTCACCTCAAACTTTTCCTCCCATCTAATAATCGTTTGTAGCCCAAATTTCCTACCGGAACTCTAGGGCTAACATTTCTGGCGCGACTTTCCCCCCCGCGAAAATCAGGGGCTGATAATTTCAAAAGCAAAGACTTTGAATGAAAAACATAGATTTTTCATTTATATTTTGCATAAGCTCGTGCTTGAGATTACGAGTGTAGTCTCACGACCATGCTAGGTGTAGATCCGCCCGTGGTAACTGAAGTTCAAACTATCCGGAACCGGAGGTCAAAAACCTTTTCTGGAATCGGATCCTAAGGTGAAGCCAAATTTATTTCGGTAATAAACTTACTGCTGAAGTAACGGTCCATACCGTCAAATGTGTGTAGCACTTATCACAAGAAAGTATTATGCCTCGCTCTTGCAACTTTCGAATCAGTGAATGGTGAGCTTCGGATCCCACTCTGTCTGTCGCATTCCATTTGTCCTACTTGTGTGTTGATTTTAAGATCCGCAGTTGCCCGAGTTCGTCAGTGTTGAAAACTTATCGTTAATTGGTGATAGTTGGTATACGCATTTAAAAATGTTGGCCAAAATTTGTACTGTTTGACCGCATTCATTGTAAGGGTTGCGCTATACTCGCCGTGCGCTGTCGGACACTGCCGTCGCACGACGACGGACGCTGTCGCCGCAAGCCGCCGAACGCCGGTGCGCGGTATGGTAAAATTTTACCACACGCCGCCACAAGCCGCCCGCCGCCGTCCGGCTAAGTATACTATAGCGCAATCCTAACCGGCTTTCTGCAGCGATATTATGTAAAATCGTACTGTAAATATGCTATAATTTTCACAACTGACTTAATGTAGCTTATCTCTGAGAGTACAGAGTGAAAGATGTTGTTCCGGTGTTGTCGACAGTCTTCCAGCTGTAAACACAACAGTTTCGCACTTTACGCTTTCTGCGAATCTGCGCACTGGTGTTTATTTTGTTTATTTTATATTACATTAAAGCGTAGATTTGCTTGTTGTTTTTTGCTGCTTGCTGTACACTGGTGGGTCTATATCGCGATCGTAGCCAAGGGTGGGGGGCAGGGGAATCTGAGCACTTTTCTGTACAAATTTTGTCGCCTAAAAATTTTCAACCTTTGCTTGTAACTCAACATTACCCTTGCATGCCCCCCTGAAACTTTTTTAGCATCCCTTAAGCAAGGTGAGCTGGCTACGGGTGCGAACCATATACATACCGATGATCTGTTATATTTTCCCACTGGCAGGATCCATATAATAGGGGCCTGCCCACAAAGATCGATGGAGATTAGCGATCTCAAAAACTGGCAACTGTAATCTTAGGCTTAGGCTTATGCTTAAGTTTGCGAACTCTTACCCTGTCTTCCTATATTTAAAATCAAAGGGGCTTAGGTCGACCTCAGCCGTTCGGCTTAAATAAAGGCCTGGGCAATAGTTGAGGGTATTGCTTAGAAAAGCCTTTCCGAAACTAAAGCTTAAGCGTGAGTCTCAGTCTATTAACCTGTGGAGAGAAATTAGACCTGGCTTAACATGGGTGATCGGAAGTGTTGAAATCACCCAAAGTTCAAAAAATGTCGTTGAAATCTCTATTTCGTGTGACAGTTCAACTTTAAAATATATTCGCAGGGGCGGACCCAAGGTTGTTTCATTGGGTTCCTTTTTGAACCCCCTTTGGTTCGTATAAATCGAATAATTTTGTTAAATATAAACTGAAATATACTTCGAGTTCCACTGCAGCAGCCTAGCGTCAGTGCCGCTGTGCTGTGAATTGTCATTGAGACTGTTCACTTTAATATGCTCTTATATCTAACATTCCTTCGCTGTAAATTCCAGTGAGTTGATTTTAACTTATAATCAGAGTCGAATCCACTCAGAAGTCTGATCTCTGAATTAGGTCTTTCAGAACGCAAAGTTATGAATTGATTAAACACATTCTGAGTTAATTAAACAACTCATCCCGAATTCAATCAGCTCTCAGAGCGAGTCGATGTTTCCAGTTATTAGCTCATAAATAACCTTAAATGACTAATTCGATCTCTGAGTTGATTAATCAACTCATCACAATTTACAGTGTTGCTTTATTTATAAGCATGTTTTGTTGACTCGAACAGGTTTTACCTGCAAGTCCTCTGTCTGTAAATTTTTTACCGGATCCTACTCTGATTGGCAGCAAAGTTTAATTAATGATATTGTATGCAGTTAGCGGACTGGCATTATTTCATTTATTGTAATTCATGAAGATTTCATAGGATCTGCACATAACGAGTGGTCACTATTGAAATTCGAAACTTCAAAAAAAAATAAACAAAGCTTCTGCCAAAAAATTTTGCAGTAATTTTGATTGGGTAAAATATGACGTACGGATGAACAAGCGACCAGTTGTAGCCAGAGTGACACGTTACCCGGGGGTACCTGTGGATCAACGGTCATCATGTAAACAATTTCAGTCGCGGGTATATTCACGGGTAAACATTTGTATCATTTGGCTAAAAAATTGACAGTTTTTACCTACGCCAAGCATTGCTGATATTGTCTGTTTTACTTCTGGTCAGTTACGGCAAAGTACTACACCGGTACTTTATACTTAGATGGGTTTACAATTTTGTTGTTTGTACATTGTAAATTCTAATGAGTTGATTAATCAATTCAGCAAGCAAGTTGGTTATTTGTGAATTAATATCAGTAAACATTAACTCACTCTGAGTTGAGTTGATTCTCACTTTCAATTGAGTTGACTCTGGGTGAGCTGGTTAATTAACTCAGAATGAATTGAATCAACACTCAAAATTCTGAGTTCTGATAGTCCTAAGTCATACTGAGTAATTCAACTCATTCTGAGTTAAAATCAACTCACTGAAATTTACAGTGTAGTAAAATTTTACGTGTGAAATTCATAGGTGGTACATAACGCAAAACTTCACTAAAGTGCAAATCACCAGCGATCTTTAAGATACTGGTTTAACTTCAGGCACGTGTTTAAAGGTGGGTCGCTGGTAGATTTTTTAGTACAGGTATACCCGCAGGTGCGAAATTCTTAGTTGCGTGGATGCAGCGCAGATCGGGCCAAAACCTTTACCCACATTCCACTCTGGCTGTAACCATTGAGCTCTCATGCCGTCCATAAAAACTGTACTTCAATGGCTGTATATTCTATAACCTTGAGATACTACACAGATTTAAAATCGTTATTACCTTTTTCCGAATGAATACATTTTATCCCAATTGACATCTAATTTCAAGCTGGAATTTGGTTGCGAGTTTTCGCAGATCGAAAGCGATTCGAGTACCGTTCAAATTGACACTTGGCATCGCGTGAACTTTTTCTTTTTGCTGAGATATTCAATTTCGAAAATATTCGTTGAAATTCGTTGACTCTTCCACTCATAGAGTATATACTGTGAACAACGAAATACAAATAATACACGAGCAATACATTACCTTGTGAGCAGTGTTTAACAATTCTAACATATCGCCAATCGCAGAATCTCCACAAGACGTGTGAGGACTCTCTCGCGTTCAACCGTCAAACTGCTATAACCTAATGGTCATTGTAAACGCCTGCCGCCCGTACAGACTGGAGATCGAATCTTACCTTGAAATTACATCTCATATGAAATTGAAAATATTCATGTGAGAAAGGGTTAAAACGGTGCTCACTGGGTATTTTAATTTTGGTTTAGGCTTTACAGGAAAGTTATATAATTTAAAGACGTTTCAGATTAAATAATTTGACAATGATTGGCAAATTGTTTATTTTGTGTTCGTCTCTGCTCGTTGCTGGTGTTCTTTGTATTTATTCGTTCGCATTAAATGTGTTACGGTTGATATTTTGTAACGTAAAGGTAAATGTTGACTCTCGCTGTGGATACGTGTTGATTACAGGCTGTGATTCTGGATTCGGTCAACAACTTGCGTTGCGTTTAATGCGCTCTGGAGTCCCTGTATTTGCAGGATGCTTAACTCAGTCAGGAATTGATTTTCTTGTAAACGCCCAAAATGAACGCTGTTCGCCTGAAGCGAAGCGGAAATGCGTTCCGGTGCTAATTGATATTACAAGTGACAAAAGTGTCGGAGAATGTCAACAATTTGTAGTCCAGCATTTGTCCGAAAATCAAGGTTTGTCAGTTTTACTCAGATTATCTTTTTCGAATGGGTTTACTTCACTGTAAATTTCAGTGAGTTGATTTTAACTCAGAATGAGTTGAATCACTCAATCTGAGTTAGGACTTTCAGAACTCAGAATTTTGAGTTGATTCAATTCATTCTGAGTCATTTAAACAACTCTCCCAGGTTCAACTCAACTCAGGTAGAGAATCAACTCAACTCAGAGTGAGTTAATGTTTACTGATATTAAATCAGAAATAACCAACTCGCACGCTGAATTGGTTAATCAACTCATTGTCAGTGTTGCAAACCAAGATGACAAACAATAGATCAAGTCAATGTCGGTCTCGTGTGATAGATTCGTCGGCACATTAAGTTTGCTTAACAAATTGTGGGTTGTTTAGAATTTATTACGAAAATTTGAAGGTTGTTTAGAATATTTTACGAAAATTTGAAAATGTAGGCTTAAACGATACTTATATCGCTCTTAAGCATTCTTTAGCGTGGTTTAACCGACCAGTTGTTAATAATTTATTTCACTTTAAAAAAGTACACAAAACAGCCTTCAAAATCGTTGTGAAATTTCAAGTTTCTATCGCAATCGAAGGTAAAATTTTGAATTGAGTCACGGTTCAAATGAACAATGATTGCAATCTATGGAACTCTTCAGTGGCGTGTAAGCAATGCGACGGATTTTCTGAAGCTTGATGTACGAGAACCATCAACTTCAATAAATGTTGCATTTTTCCAAAGGGAGACAGTACTAGTGGTGGGCTGTAACTAAGTCAGTTTTATCTTTAGACTAAGTTTTTTGCTTAGGCTTAGGCTTATAGGCTTAGGAATAGGCTCATCCATACGCTTAGGCTTAGGCTTAGGAATATGCTTAGAAATATGCTTATACAACTGTTCCGGCCCTGTTCTATACATAGGCCGCACTAGTAATACGCGATAGCGTTAGCGGACTAAAAGAAAACCCGAATTTCAGTATTAAGACAAAAGTTTACTGTGAAAATTGCGTATTTAAATATTTTCTCAGGGGTCCATGGAGTCATAGCAGCTTCGTATTTGGAGAGTATGGGGGGGAACTAAACACGATATTAAGACACATGTGGACTTCGCTCATGTTGCGTCCTTGGGTTCACATCCTCAAATGAGTGTCACTGTTTACCAGCGAGTAATAGGATTTGCAAACTGACGAACTCGTGTATCATTGCGGATGTCAAAATTGACTGCAGACTCTGCAACAAATAAATGCGAAAAATGTTCAAGTTTTCACCTCATCAGGTTTACTGGTTCGAAAACGTACAAAACCGATTACTAACTGGTGATAATGTTCTGTACACATTTGAGAATATAGGCGTTTACGTTTGGACCCCGATTATACAACTTTTCAGGATTCCTGTGGGCAGTTGTATGCAACGCTGGTGTCAACGGTAAACCATTTCCAGACTTGTGGAATACAGTTGAGGATTTCACTTCAACGATGGATGTTAATTTTTTCGGACATATTCGAACTGTCCACGCCTTTAGGTTAGAATTACCTCAAGTTAATTTACAGTTCAGTTTGACCAGTTTTAAACGAGCATTATAATATCATATTGGCTCTTTTAAAACGAATATTTGCGCATGTTAGCTAAAATGCGTATCCACTAAGTCTTGCCACAAACTAAGCCTAAGCCTGAGTGTTAGGCCCATATTCTCAAATGCATATAGCACCTATTACCAGTTAGTAATCGGTTTTCAAACTAAAGAACTGGTGCAATCCCAGATCTCAAAATTTGTACAGTCGCAGAGAAATTCGAAATCAATAAAATGTGCTAAATTTCAAACCTCACTATTCCTTGCTTCGAAAGTTACAAGGCCTATCAGCAACTGGTAATAGGTGCTACACACATTTGAGAATACGAGCTTTAGCTATAAAGATAAGCATAATTATTACCAAAAATTGGTTTGAAACTTTAATTTGAAACTTCAACCAGTGAATGTAACTTTTTGGAATACTAGTTCGAGTGGTTATTCTCAACTGCGTCCAGAGATTATTCGAACATTCTTATACCAGCAGTAAACTGGTAATAAATGCTCCAAGCGTTCCCGTGTAAATATTCCTTGGTCTTCCTGTGTTCTAGTGGCGCAGCTCCTATGCTTGTCGTGGACCTTGGTTTAGATATGCGTAGCAAGTCAGGCATGCAAAAGTGCCTGCCACTGGCAATTACGTTAATCCATAAATCAACTGCTCTTGTACGTGCCCCCTACAAGCTAAGACCTAAGGTCAGCTTTATGCTTAAGCGGCAGAAGAGGTTTACAGAAACCTAAGTTTAAACCTAAACTTAACCCGAGCTAAAGTCTTTAGCTGAAATGTCGAGGGAAAGCGTCCAACAGGCAACACACACTGCAAAAAATGGTAAGTCAAGTTGACTCTCCGAAATAGGCTCTACGAGACTACACGAGCTGACTCAAGTTCGACTCCGCCAGAATCAAACGTGCGACTCAGTGAGCAGAATGTGATTCTGGCGGCGTCGAATTTCACTCAGTTTGTGTAGTCAGGAATTGCCTATTTCGGAGAGACTCAATTTGACTCACCATTTTTTACACTGCATAATATTTTATATTTCAGGCATTTACTTAAACCAGAGATTGGAGGTCGTATTGTGATTATGTGCAGTATGATGGCTCATGCAAAAGCACCTTCTGCAGCTACGTATTGCGCTTCAAAACACGCAATGTTTGCATACGCAGAATCGCTGCGGTAATAATTTTTAGTCAACAAATATGCGCTGTATCGAACTTAGGTTTGCGCTATACTTTACTGTGCCGGACGTCGTCACGTGCCGCCGCCCGCTGCAGCGCCGGGTTAAGGGGGGCCCCGGGTGGCCGACCCCTCGCTCCCCCTTAATCCGGCCCTGCAACAACGTTCGATTGAGTGAACGTAAACAAAACTTTGCAATTTTAGCATTAAGTTTGTTGTTTTTTATGCGATATACAAAATGTATAAGTAAATAAATTGAACAATTTTTACGTATTTGAAATTTTGGCCGTTTTATTCTCAAATGTTGGCTGCATCTATTAGCAGTTGGTGATGATAGGTCTTGTTAACTTGAAACCAGCCAATAGACATTTTTTAAATTTGGTCCATTATTGTTGTGTTGGGACACTACTTGTAAGCTGAAATGGGCTTGACTTCCGTATCTGTGACAATTTGGCATAAAATCTATGATTTAACTGGTGATAGGTGCTACACACATTTGAGAATACCGGTCCCTAGCCGCTAACCGGCTACATCTGCTATGATTTTGGACGCTAAGGTTGGATAAGGAAAGAATTAGGGGTGGAAAAGTATTATAAGCATATTCGCAAGCCTAATCCTAAGCCTAAGCCTAAGCATAAACATAAGAATTAGCATATTCTTAAGCCTAAACCTAAGCCTAAGCCTACGCCACGCTAAAAATGTGCAAAAAAACGTTCCGCTCCTGATCTTTACATGGACACTGACTGCAAACAAATTGTGCCCACATTTTTAAATAATTTTGTTGTTGAATAAGAACGCTCTTAGCGCATGGGGTGAGCTTGTTGCACCACCCTTTATGTTCAAACAAACACAACCAACGTCAAATACGTGTTCACTGATCTAGTAATGCAGTACTGAGGAATTTGAACTGACGGATAGCGGGGGCAGAAAATACGCCTACAATACGGGCTTTTAAAAATTATCGACAAAACATTAATGATGGCGCAAACTTGCAGTAGCTATGTAATTTTATCAATCGCCTATTGTACAAAATTATCCTTTTACACAAATATTGTATACCAATCACTTGCCGTAAACATTTAAAAAATCCTCAGAGCACAGCGGATCCTCAGAGCACAGCGGATCCTCAGAGCACAGCGGATCCTCAGAGCACAGCGGATCCTCAGAGCACAGCGGATCCTCAGAGCACAGCGGATCCTCAGAGCACAGCGGATCCTCAGAGCACAGCGGATCCTCAGAGCACAGCGGATCCTCAGAGCACAGCGGATCCTCAGAGCACAGCGGATCCTCAGAGCACAGCGGATCCTCAGAGCACAGCGGATCCTCAGAGCACAGCGGATCCTCAGAGCACAGCGGATCCTCAGAGCACAGCGGATTGTTTGCGATAGCAATTGATGGGAGAACCCGCTGAAATTAATGACGATTAGACCATATCAATTGCCTATCGGCACAATAGGTGACTCGGCACGAAACTACCCCGGACAGTAATGTGTACAAAATGGGCTGTACTCCGCCCTTTCACTGGTACGGCTATTCTCTCCGTACAAAGCTATTTGACGAAATATATCGTTTTTAAGCCATAGTTTTTGTTTTCAAAGCCTGTGCCAATGTAAAGAATACGAGCGAAACAGTATTAGAGGCATAATCCTAAACCTAAACCAAAGCGTGTGTAAGAATGAGCATATTCCTAAGCCTAAGCCTAAGAAGCCAAGCGAAAAACTTAGTCTAAAACTTAAGCTTAGTCTATTGCAGTCTCACAGAAAAACGTTCCACCCCTGATCTTTACATGGGGCACAGTCTGATACGGTGTCCGCTAGTAATTGTTGAATTATGAAATTAATTGTATTTTTCGTCGTTTTAGATTAGAGCTCAACTCGCACGATGGAGCAATTAAAGTTGCCACGCTGTGTCCTGGTTTCTTTCGTACTCCACTTACTAGCATTAAAGGTATTGAAGCTGATTACCTTCAGCGATATCCGTATCTTCCGGAACGAGTCAAACAACGTTATTCGCCTAATTCTGGTTCAAAATTACTCCCAAGAGCGTACAGTCATGAAGACGATTGGCCTGAATTACCTGAGGTTAGAAACGGTGAACCTAACGGATTTCATGACGTATGTGATGACAAAACGACCGCCGTAAATGGGATTTGGCCAACTGTTTCAAAAAGCAGTCAACGCTTACCTGAACCAATAGTTCAACGTAAGTTGAGCTTATGTTCTATTGGTTTGAGTACGTTTTTATTAAGAAATAGCTCAACTAAATAACACATCTTTCGGCCAACGTAAAGAATACGGGCGGAACAGTATTTTATAAGCATATTCCTAGGCCTAAGCCTAAGCCCAAGCATAAGAATGAGCATATTCCTAAGCCTAAGCGTAAAAATGAGCATATTCCTAAGCCTAAGCCTAAGCCTAAGCCTAAGCCTAAGTATAAGAATGAGCATATTCCTAAGCCTAAGCGTCAAAATGAGCATATTCCTAAGCCTAAGCCTAAGCCAAGCAAAAGAATAGTCTAAAGCTTAAGATTACTCTATTGCAGTCTAACAGAAAAACGTTCCGCTCCTGATCTTTACATGGGCCTATCTTTCACAATAACTAGCGCATACAATATCACATTTTTTCACATGCTGGTTGAATACAGGTCCGAAAAATTTATACAACCTTTAGATTGTATTTTAAGCATGTGAAAATTGCAATTTTGTGTAAGCAAATTATTGCAAAGTTGCATAATACTAGTAAAGCAATGCTTAATAGGTACTGTTTGCAATAACAGCATACAGGTTTATACCAGGTGTAATATTATTTCAGCAACTCTTTAGCTTAGCTTGCAGCTGCTAATAACATTGAATATTTGCAGAATATTTAAACAAAAATTGCTCAATTGATACGTCATATAAATACTAATAAACCGAAAATTGAAGTATAAAAGTTTCAGAGATGTTTTATTTTAGTGCCAATAAAATTGATTAGACAAATATTCACCACGTTTTCTAAATGTTTGCACATTAAAATAGATTATACAGCAAAAATTGTGAAATTTTGGACACTGTTCGTTAAGTTTGGTGCTAAATTGAATATTTGCTCAATTTTTATGCAAGATTGATAACATCAGGGTGTAACCGGATGACCGTTTCCCATTCCGGTAAAAATCGGCGTCCGTTTCCGTTATAGAAACACCGAAAGTTTTTTTAATTTTGATCTCAAAATTTAAAAAATAATTTAACAACTTGTATTTTTTACATTACAAATATGCTGCAATTATACCAAGTTCATCCAAAATCTTAAAAATTTCGATGTATCCGGTGTCTTTCCTTTAAAAGATTAGAAAGCCCGGTGCATTTTCGCACGCCTTAATTGTTGGCAGAAAAATAAAAAATATTTGAAACTTTTAGACTTCAATATATGTTTTCCGTTATTTTTACTATCCGTTTACACACTGCCGGGTCCAGGAAAAGGGATTGGAATACACCCTGGATTCAGTTGAGGATTCATAACTTTCTAAAAGAGGGGATCGCTCGAGAGATAAAATAGTGGAAAATAGCACGTGAGCAAAACGAGCGCAAAGCCGAATGACATTTTAGTACCGAATCTTAATACAAAATCAAGATTTTGATTCCAGTTGGGGGGCGTATGCTGGGTTGCGCCCCTTTGAATTTGCCAGTGCCTAGTCTATGTCTCTGCAACTCAACTAATAATCTATATATTAAAGCTGGAACGCTCCACATACGTATTTTGGGCAAGTTTCCTCAATATTTGTTTACAATAGTTTAATTAGCACATACGAAGACGCGATTGTTCCATAACTAGTAAATTTGGCTACATGTTTTATGTATTATTCGCTAAACGCTTTTGCACATTGCGCAAAGTTGGACGACTAGAATACATTTACAGGTTTAACGTCAATGGCGAAATCAATGGAACATATGGGACAGTGGAACGAAATTGATAGCGTAATTGACGCATACGAACACGCAATTTTTGCTAAATATCCCAAATCAAATTATTGGATTGGAACCGATACGATTGCAGTTCGTGTGTTGTCTTGTTTATCGTCTGAGGCACAAGCATTGGCCACATTGGTGTTTGAACGACTCCATGACAGCCAGTTGTAAAGGATGTTTACAAATTATAAATATATAGAAGCAAAGCGTACTACATCATGTGTGATGAGCACCGGACCGGTCCGCCGTTTTTCAACGGTCCGGTCCGTTCAACTTCATGGCCGTCATAGGTCATCCACGTTTAAATGAGAACGCAGACAATTGAGTCCCTTCCGATAGACTATGGACAATAACAGTTTTTGATAATGATGTTAGGACAAGTAAATATTTATGCCAGAGCATATTCATTGTCTAGAGGTTCAGACAGTGACATATTGACATTTCAATCAATGTATAAAGAGTATAGGTAATGATAGCGCGGGCACCCACAAGGGAGGGACATTTTTTACAAATGTGTGCGCATTTTAACAGGATGACCCATCAGTTGTGAAGGATGTTGAGTCGTTTTAAAAATTGCACATTATAGACAAGCATTTTAAACGCAGTATACATATATATATATATATATATTTATTTATTTACTTATATTTAAATATAAGCACAGCGTACTGCATCATTGGTGATGTGGACCGGACCTGTCCCCGTTTTTCAACGGTCCGGTCCGTTCAATGCAGCTGTGCGGTCCGGTCCGGTCAGATCCTAGTCCGGTTCCGGGTTCGACCGCATCGTACCGTGTCGGTCCGGTCGGGTAAAGTTTTACTGCACTGATTTCCATGGTTTAAAGTGCAATGTTTTATATTTAAACAAACACTTACTGAAAACCATATATTACGGTTTCTGAAAAATTTGGATTGAGTTATTTTCTGAACAATTCCAGGGTCACACAGATCAAGGTATGAAAACTGTAGTTGCGAAACCATCAAACGATAGAGTGCAAGCGGGTTCACTCCATCATTCACACGTGGTCCGCGGGCCTTCCACTTTTACGGCCCGGTCCACATCGAATGTATTCCTTCAGATTGCTTAGGTTAACCCGTTTCTGTGCGTTCAGTATAGTATATGATACGCTGGGCTGTTCTGTACTTTGCAATTTCCAGAATATTGATCTTTATGCATCATTTCATGATACGTGCGGATGTACATAAAATGATGCATAAAGTTCAATATTGCAGAACTTGCAATCTACACTGCAAAAAATGGTGAGTCAAACTTACTCTCTCCGAAATAGGTTTTTCCTGACTTCATAAATTGAGTCAAAATTCGACTCCACCTGAGTCAAATTCGACTCAATTTGACTCTAGCGTAGTCGAATTTTGACTCAGTTTGTGTATTCAGAAAAAGCCGCTTTCGGAGAGAGTCAATTTGACTCACCATTTCTTTGCAGTGTGCAGATTCTGCATAAAATGCGAGAAGACACTGGGTTCGATATTTAAGTGCAAAATTCAGCATTTTCTGTGAATTGCACTTAAAATTTCACGCAGTTCTTCGTTGATTGTTCTTTTTTACAAGTTTTTAGCTGTTATCGAGTAAAAATACTCTGGCAGTGTTTTGTACAAAATAGGGCAGAGGTCAAAACTGCAAAAAACTTCTCAAGCGACGCGATCCAGCATCTGGCACTGATTTTAGAATGAATTCGGGCCCGCATCCAAGAGGTGAGGGCAGGGGGCTTAGCTCCCCCTAGAAAACTTTCAACCATGCTTGTAAAGTTTTATTCAAAACTCTTGTATGCCCCTCAAAAAGTTTTAGCCCTCGCGACCAAGATGAGCTGGTTTTACAGGCCTGTATGAACCAGAGTGGGAAGTGTGTAACGCTGCTTTTGGCCGATCCGGATATGAAATGGCACGAAATATTATCTGGCTTTGGGCCATTGGTTTGGTATGTTTACGCCCTAAATGACAGGCCAAACGGACAAACACACATGCTTTTCTTGGAACTGTTTCAGTGCTACAAGATCTTCAAATTTTTGGCCAGTGTAAAAAAACAGGGACGGAACAGTATTACAAGCATAGTCCTAAGCCTAAGCCTATGCCTAAGCCTAAGCATAAAAATGAGCATATTCCTTATCCTAAGCCTAAGCCTAAACCAAGCAAAAAATTAGTCTAGATCGTAAGCTTACTCTTTTCTAATCCCACAGAAAAACGTTCCGCTAAAGTAACATGGGCCAAAATTTTCAACATACAGTACGATTAGTTCATATTAAAATCACGTTTTCCATTGAGGTCACGCAAATATCGCAGCTTTTAAGCACGCACTATTTGCCGCTGTATTTTGGTCGATTGCTTCATGCTGAGCTAAACTTATGTTTTCTTTTCAATTTTGTCTTCGCCAATTCAACTCGTATGGCGTTTTTATTTCGATTTAATAATTTTCACACTGGAGTGCTTGGTGTGGTCCTCTTTGTATAAGTTAAAGCTTCAATAATTGCAATTTATTTAAGAATAAATGTGTTCGTCGCTGATGTGCTCCAAGAGTCGTTTGTAAGGACGCCTTTGGACTAAAAACAAATTCATTTCAAGCGTTAAAAAATTCGGCCAATGTTACTTTAAGGGGCGTAACAGTAGATTAAAGCGTATTCCTAAGCCTAAGCCTAAGCCTACGCGGTGCAAAAATGTGTTCCTAAGCCTAACCGTTGCAAAAATGTGTTCCTAAACCTTAAGCCTAAGCCTAAGCATAAGCAAAAAATGTAATCTAGAATCTAAACCTACTCTTTTATAGACCAACCAGAAACCTGGACGCCTCTTCAAGTAACATGGGCCAAAAATTCTACGGACCACAACGTGAAGTTTTGGTCATAATTGTGCGACAACAGGCCTGCGAAGACATTTTTAGCAATTATGATGTTAGTATGTGAGTGCACATATGCAGCGGCAGATCCAGAAATTTCTGACCGGAGCGGGGCGGAGGTGGCAAATGTTATGAAACGCAAAAATTGTATGGTAGCGACCTTATCATTTTATCGCCAAAAAGGGTAACATTGTAACGAACGGACCTTACCATTTTATAACAAAAAATTCCTGATGTGGGCGCGTACGCCCCCACCCGACTCACCCCCTCTGTGGATCCGCTAGTGCACAAATGTAAAACGAACAACTCAATATTGAAGAAAGTTACCAGTGTTAACTATAGCAATTTGCCCACTAAGGTTTAAGCGAAAACCGTAGTCAACCAGTAAGCCTAAATTAACCCCTTCTCACATTGAGTTGCCTGTAGGCAACTCAGCGCAGTGTATATACGTTAAATAGTATATATCGCACTGTGTTTAACAATTGCAACACGTATACATAGTACTAAATCACCGCAAGACGTGAGAGCCCCCTCGGGCTCGAGCGTCAAGCTCCTATAGCTGAGTGGTGATGGTGTACGCCTCCCACTCCAATCACTGGAGTTCGAATCCTAGCATAAAAAAGTAGGTCTCAGGGGAAATAGAAAATATTCATGTGAGAAAGGGTTAAGGCCTATTTAGCAGACAAGCCCGCAACATGGGCCGAAAAAAATATTTTCAGTTGGTCTTATGCTATGTTGCGGTGATTCGTAAGCATCTTTAAAACGAACCTTATCCATCGGTTATTAATTAGTAATATTTTTTCGATCTGCTTCCACCCAAAATACGCGTTCCATATGGTATCTGCTTCTGTACCAGTTTATCTGACTGTCCTCGCCCGGATCGTAACCAGAAATTCATTTCGCACGGAATACGCTCATTTATTTTTAAACTTTAGTACTGTAGTGACCCGAATAAGAAGGGGGGTTGATATTTGTTTGGTCTCTCCAGAGGATATCCCCTGTTATTCGGTTACAGACTGTTATTTAGTTTGTTTGGCTTGTGTCAATAGTTCAAGCGATAATGCAAGGTTATACTTAGGAATGTACATTCAAAATTTAAGTATGCTTCAAAGTTTCAAACTCAAATTATTTGGTCTTGGAGTCATTTATGCGCTACAATTAGAAATAATTGACATTTATGAACTCTAATTAACAGTTCGTCACGTAACTACTGCCTCAGAATGGTTTTTGACTATTTCGACGTTGCCTTGTCCATGTTTTCAAATTAACATTAAAACCAATTTTAAACAATCGTTTGAACCGAAATGTGATCATTTACAATCATCGCCTGAGTACAGTAGCTTTGAAGCATCTTTCCATGTTGTAGAGACATTTTTCTGTGCATAATTTAATTATTATACACTGTAAATTTCAATGAGTTGACAAATCAACTCAGATGGAGAGTTAGTTATTTCTGAATTAAGAATAAGGAACATTAACTTACTTAGAGTTGACATGTTTCTCAGCCTGGGTTGAGTTGATTTAAGGTGAGTCGATTATTTAATTCAGAACAAATTGAATCAATTCAGAGTGACTAATTATACTCATTGCGGTGGAAAAACGGTATGGCATTGAACGTCACTGTAAATTCCACTGAGTTGATTTTAACTTAGAATGAGTTGAATGCACTCAGAAGCCTGAGCTGTGAATTAGGTCATTCAGAATACGCAGTTTTGAATGGATTGAACTCATTCTAAGTTAATTAATCAGCTCACCAGGAATTAAATCAGCTCAGAGTGAGTTAATATTTACTGTTAACTCGGAAATAACCAAAAATAACTAATTCTCACTCTGAGTAAATTAATCAACTAAATGGAATTTACAGCGCATGGCTCAACAGTTTTATGCATCAGTTAAAACAATTGGTTTGAGACATTTATATATTAAAGCTGAAACGCATCCACATACGTATTTTTGGCAGTGTTCCAGCAGATTAGTATATCCATAATCTATAGGTATGCAAATTTGCTTCTATACTTCATAGCGAAAAATTCTGAAGATAGAAGATTGTTGTTTACTTTTTACTGTGTTGTTATTCTATAAGACGAAGCCTGTTTGCTTTATGCGTATATTTTAATATATATGCAATTTGTATATCTATATATTAAAGCTGAAACGCACCACATACGTTTTTGGGCACTATTCCAGCAGATTTGTATATCCATAATCCTTGTGAAAATTTGCTTCAACACTTCTTAGTGAAAAATTCTGCAGATAGAAGTTTGTTGTTTACTTTTTCCTGTGTTGTTATTGTATAAGATGAAGCCTGGTTGCTTTATGCGTATTGCGTATATTAAACATTTATGTAATTTGTATATTGTCTTAAGCAGGCACT